>JARBEQ010254725.1:0-10887 GCA_030265355.1 Tritonia tetraquetra
ACTATTATTAGTATCACTGTTACTATTATTATTACTACTATTACTGTTATTATTACCATCATAATTCTGTTCCATTTCTTGAACTGTTATGCAGTTTTGCAAATAGATTTAAAAAATAATAATTTAAAAGCAAAAAAAAAAAGCAAACATCTCTAGATAATATTTTTTTTTTTAATTGAGACGGAATGAACATTACGGTCATCCTCATCACTACCATCATAATCATCACCACTACCACCATCATCATCATAATCGTCGTCGTCGCCATCACTACTACCACCATGTGGCGGCGACGTTGAACTTTCTCGAGTTTTATGGCTCTGACCCTGATGATTCCAACGGAATCAATTTCTATCGGAGATGGACTATAATTCGGAGGTCACGCCTTTGATATGACGCCAAGGGCATACAACTAACAACGTTCATCTTTCAATAGCTGAGGCGGTACTCATAATGGAGCGTTTTTATATCGAGATAACGCATTGGTGACTGTCCATAGTTCGTAATTACATGTCCTGGTTCATAGTTTAATTCTCTTTGGGGATAGCAGCCCCAGTTTCACATCATTCCACGTGATACCACTGGGCATGACAAAAGTAATAAATTGTATGCAAATAGATGTAATATGCTTCTTCTTCTTCTCTTCTTCCGTTGATTTGCAGACCACCTCTGGTGTATTGTCGCAAAATGATATACATAATACAAGTCATCTAATCTAAGCATGAAAACACGGGCTCAAAGCTTGGACAGAAATAGCGAGGAAACCCATATTGAACGTTATTGTTTTAATTCTTTAACATCTCTTGGTTTCTTCTCCTACGTGTGTAGGGTCACGTAGTTCTTATATCCCCTCCTTTTCCTTCTCTTCTCCCTCCTCTTTGTTTTTCGCATCCTTCCCCTCTTGGTTTCTCCTCATCTTCTTGCTGCACACTTTTCCTCATCTACAAGTAGGTATTTTCATAAATAGAGTCTAGATGATGAAACTCGCCAAACAAATAAATATCTAGATAGGTGTGTCGTAGGCTAGGAAACATTACTGGCGTATTGTTCAATGGCATCCTTGACAGCTGCTTAGTCAATCTCGGGTGGCATGAAGTGACAATCACTCGCCAAACAAATATCTAGATAGGTGTGTCGTAGGAAACATTACTGACGTATTGTTTAATGGCATCTTTGACAGCTGCCTAGTCAATCTCGGGTGGCATGAAGTGACAATAATGCATTGACGATTACGCCCAAGCTAAAAATAGAAAGTAGGTTACTACTTTGGTGCATGCTGGGAATGTTATCAGTGGCAGTCAGCAACAATATTTATATTCAGGTCACTTGTGATCATTTCTGATGAATGCCTCAAATTTTTGTTTGTAAACAAATTCTTCTTTCCCAGAACAAAGGAACTGTGTTGTTTTCTAATATTGATTTGTAGCGAACACATTTTAAGCTGTTTGAACTGTCAGCAATTTTGGAAATTTATATTGTTTTGGTCAAAATTCCGAGACCAAGCAAGGGAGAGTTGTGATTGTTTTTCCTTATCAGCTGTGTTTAGAAATGGCGGAAGAAATTCATTTTGAAGAAGGACACGACGTTTATTATTCAGATGACTCCCATGACTGTTGTAAACAAAGACATCAACTTACGCACCCTAAGAGTTTTATAAAGAACGTTTCTGTACCAGTAACGAGTTTTTTCTCACATTGTTGAGTGTTTTATTTGGAATCATCACTCACCAAGGTTAGCTATCTATAGACTCAACCACAACAACAGTGACAGGGAAGAAGATTGCACTGTAATGAGCCTCTGCCACTTACTGAAATTGTGTTTTTTAAAGTCCAATGATTAATCATTGACACATTCCATTTTAAATTTATTCACCTATCATAATTTAAATCGATCAAGTAGATAAGATTAGTCTAGATATCTTAGCTAGAAAGTGGACTGTGGTTGTACTTTCACATTGGAACTCATAACGTCAACAAGGTTTCTGATTCAACAAGGTTTCTGATTCGCTAAGTACAACATTCAATTGTTTTTTCAATTTGTGAAAACAATTTCTTGTTCATAAATCTCTTCTCATCTTTAATCAAGTATGAAGCTTCTAGAAAATTCAAATTTCGAAGCAGTAAATTCTGCATTATCCATGGATATTGAGAACACCAATACTCATATTGATGGACGGTAAGCTGGTTTGCCCTTTTAATCTCATTTTCATTGTATGACACACATCCTTTCTTTTTAATTCAATGGACTATGACTAGCATTTTTCATTCTCTGAGTCTTGAGGATTTTTTCGTTAGACCACTCTAGAGTATAGGAACTAGACGATATCTAGATAGTCTTTACTACTCTACTACTACGCTGGTCTACTTAAAAAAATTAAGTTAGCAGTGTCTCCTACTACTGACTTAATTTTTTTGTGGAGGCCAGGGACAGTGGGAGGAAAGGTCACAAGGTCAAGCTACCTGACGAGTGCCATCGAGCTGGGGGACAGTGAGGCTGAGAAATGCGCTTTAATTGTTCTAGATAAATAAATTCATTATTAAATTGGACTGGAATGCAATAATTAGTTTTTTTTGTTCACGTGTAATTTTCAATGTTCATGAGACTGAAGCCCATAAGTATCAAGTAGTGTGAAGTCTTAACTTCCTCCATGATTAATAGCTTTTTGGTTTCATAGATTTCTCCTTATTGACCCTCCTTGTTGCGGTGGAGAGGCTTGGGTGGTCTAATGACTTTGAAGGCAATACCAAACAGGTACAAAACCATATATTGGGAAGGCCTCAAATGAAGATCCAGACCAAGAGGTCACAGAGCCCGGTAAGGGCCCTGAGGTGGCAGCCCCACCTGTTATTTATCTAGTGCACAGTGGGGTAATCTCCTACTTGCCTAAACCAAACTGATTCAATTATATGCTAAAAGTAAAAGTAAAAGGTTATTGATGAAGAAGAAGGGTTTCATAGAAAATGGACAAAACGAAGTGGTTGTTCCGCAGTACACATCAATATCATTTTGACAATTTTTAGTCAGAGTCAGAGCCATGAATGAACTGCTCACTGTGTCAAGAATTTGGTTGATTTGATCATCACAGGAAGCAAATAATGAGGCACTGATTATGCCTGCTTGCCTTGTGGTTCAGCTGGATCTGTTGTCTGTTTGTGTTAGTACGAGTCCCAAGTGTTGTTCTCTCATTATAAAATCCTTTAGGAGTATACAGTGCAGAGTTGCCTATATTAGTATTAGGCGCTTTAGCACTTGCATTCTAACAAGATTATTGGCTGCCCTTGGTGGGGTACTCATTTACACCTGAGCTGAGTGGTCACCCATCCACATGGTCAATATTGCTTGACTACACTGACCGGTTCAGCGCGCTATCCGTTCGACCACCGGTGCCTCATTGTGGTGTTGGGCGTTGGGTAGTATGAGCTATTGTAAGTAAAAAAGTCTTGATACCTGTATTCACCTGGTCATCGAAAATGGGTGTTACCATGTTTACAAAATCTAAAAATAAGATCAGATCAATATTGGGATCATATTTTAAAACAGAACTTTGATATTTGATGTCAAGTTTTATATTGGAAGATATGTAATAATACTAGAACAACAGTAATGTGTGACTAATGTTAGCATCTATTAAAGATTTCATTTTATTATCACTCAGCCTAACGAAGGTCACTATGTACTGCCCATTTCACACAGGTAAAACTGTACTTTCTACAGACTAGACTCTGGAAATTTGTACTGTAAAAAAGGACGATTAAAACATTTTAATATGATGTTCTATAAGGAACTATGAGTTGATAATTGGACTCAAGATTTAGAATGAAAGTTTATGAAAATCACTGAACAGGCTTTTGTTACACAGGGAATTAACACGGTCACAGTGACCCAGTTGACCTCGCAGCAGTTCTCGTCCGCCCAACCACGGTAGTGCTGGCCATGTGATTAATTAGTCCAGGCTCTTTATAGCTTAAAAGTAGGATTCTGGACATTTGTGATCTGCGCAGCCCTTAAATTCCAAGGATCCCTGGAAATTTATAAAAGTCAAAACCTGGAATTTTTGTAATTTGTGCCCTTGAAAATCACTGTTATTTGTCCTGCAATGGATAGTTGAAAATAGTGAACAAGTAAGCCTGGAATTTAAGCATTCTGCCCTTTGAGTCATGGCTTCTATTAGGGCTGTAAAAAACATTTTCCATGTTGCGCAAATTAACCTCTGTGTCCCGTAAGTTACGGATTGAATAAATCAAAATAAAAGCTTTGTTTTTATACTCAATTGACTTTGGATTCATTTCCCTTTCTTTTTTTCTCTCTAGTATTGAAAGCTATTCATGTAAGATGGCTGGTAATGACAAACGTCTCTTTAAAACCCTGAATGAAGAAAACCGAGAAGCGCCAGGTGGTTTACAAGCCCTCTCTCCACCTCAGACTCAGGGTTACAAATATTATGGCTCTTCCTCTGGACACAATGAGTAAGTAAAGTCTTGACTTTTGATACAATTGGGGATGTTTCAACCCAGAAACCTCCGTTTTGTATCGAAATGTAAAGGAACATTTTATTGAAGGGTGTTTCAAGAAATTCTACAAGAGCAATTTAGTTTTATGTTTATCTTTTGAACTTATTGAAAATGATTGGATTTGTCCATTTGAATTGGTTCTTACAGACTTGTCCTAAACATATTTTGGTAAGATAAAGTCAAAGCCTTTGACAGTAGTAGCTTTATTAATCACTCATTTAGTCAATAAATCTTAGCAGCCAAAGACTGCAAAAATCCCATACTGTATGGACCTTTTTGATATACACAACTTGCAACAATCTCTATTTTTTGCTGTAACATGTGTCATAGAACACCTAGCCACTCTGTGATGGTTGCAGTATCTTTTTTGTTTTGTTTTTTTATGCCACACTGTCCCACCTTTAAAAAATAATAATGTCAGGACAAGCTCTGTGTCAGCGTCAACTCAGAATGGCACTCATTACACTTTTCCTCTTTCCTTGCATGGACAAACTGGAAAAGTTATAGATCCATGGTTTCAGATACCCAGGTTACTGTATTTTTGATACCCTGAGCAGTTGTTAATAGACATGATAAGAAAGTCCATGCTTGCTTTATTGATCTACAAAAGGCATTTGATTCTGTAAAAAGGAAAGAGTTATAAAGTGGAAAACTCTCAAAGAACATGATGTCAATAACAATTTGGTAGAGAAGTAGAAGCAATAAAATCATTTTATGTTAATCCTAAAAGCAGTGTCCAGATTGCAGATAAAACAACAAATGAGTTCAAAATAGACGTAGGAGTTAGACAAGGTTGCATCCTTAGTCCATTGTTGTTTATGATACTAATGGATTCAATATCAATGCAGGGGTACAAGGCCCTTAAAAGTAGGAATGTGGAAATTGAAATCAGTTCAGCTAATGATGTTAGTAATGACTTAGTGATATTTGGAAAAACTCAACAAGATCCAAATCACAACATATACTCAATAGGGAATTTTTAAAAAGTAGGTCTGAAAATTAATACAAAGAAAACAAAGACTTCTATGCTAATTAGTAGAGAACATAATGAACATGAAATCAAACTTGAAGGGGAGGTATTGGAACATGTGGATAGCTATGAATACCAAGGAGTAATGAAGTCAAATGGTAGTCTGAAAGAAGAAATAAATCAGAGAATCAGCAAAGCAAAAGGTGTATAGATAGCCAACTTGGAAATTCTTTTATTGGTAAGAAAGAGCTAACAATCAAAACAAAAATGTCTTGTAGAGGCAAAGAGGATGTGACTGAATAGGGATCAATGGCAACAGTTTGTGTATCATACAACCCTTACTCCCTTATTTATTGTCTAAACTTGATTATTGTAACTCCCTCATGGTGCATGTATCTAAAGACAACAATAAAAAGCCTTCAGACAGCACAGAATAATGCAGCTAGGCTAATCTTAAAGAAAAATGAATTAGTGACCTTCACTGGCTGCCTGTTGAGAACAGAATTATTTATAAAATATGTACTATTGTTTATAAAACTTTATCCTACAATTCTGTTTATATTAAAGATCTCTTGAATATCTATACCCATCAAGAAACTTACGATCAAATGAGGATAAAAGTCAATTTTAGTTTAAGTCTAAATTAATATACGTCAGGCTTTTTCAGCAGCCCATTTCTGGAATTCCCTACCAGCAAATGTTAGATGTTCTAGTTCTTTATCTTCATTTAAATCTCACCTAAAAACTCATCTCTTTACATCATGACTTACTGTACTGTTTCTAGTGTTTTTAATTGCCTTTAAAAAAAATAAATTGAAATTGTCTTTCGTTGCATATAACCACCATTGTAATAGTTTTTGTCACCTTGCTATTGTAAAGCTCTAGAGCCTGTCTACACAGGGTAAAGCACTATCATTATTATTATTACATTATTATTTATTTTAAAAAGTGTTGCATCGTTGAAGCATTCAAATTCTCATCCATCCAAGAATCAACAACATTGTAATTGTTTTGAGACTAACACTGATACAGATAGAGGTTAGCATACAGACAAGCGGGAGTACGTTTAGAAGGCAGTATTTATATATATGTTTACATTTTAAAAAAGGCCGTATAATATGCGTTTACGTTAGAAGCCATTACAGTATACATTTTTATTTTACATGCACAACAAAAAGCCAATGACAAAAAATACTGTTGGTCATCTGACAAACCATCTCTCTCCCAATGCATTTCATTTTAATGTCATAGTCATAGTCCTGCTATCTCATCCTACTCAATTATATTATCAATGTGCTCTTAATTTAGTAGTCATGAATCGCAGACAAACACTTTAAGAGCAACACAATGTCTTCAATGTTTCAAAATAATTAATTCATTTTTTTCAAAACAGTCCCTATGCTCATTTGGCAAGCAGCCACGAAGAAGGAGGCATTCTCTGTGATACAATCTCTACAAAGACACTCTTCTACCTCATTTCCACTCTCAATGCATCGTTCAACCCGGACTATGATTTCAGTACCGCTAAGAGCTCAGAATTTGGTCGGGAGTGTAGCCTGGAAGTGAGTTATCAGAAATTATACCTTTTTTTTGTTGTTTTATGAAAATTATGCCCCTTTTCTAACAAAACACAACCTCATGGTATGCTTGTAAGTTTCACATCAGCCTAGTTTTTGTCCTGCTGTCAACATGCGTGATCACAGATTTTCCTCATATTTTTTTAAACCCTTCCGCTCCACCATCTTTTTTCCTTCTATGCACCCAATTGCTACTGATGATTGTGATAAATCATGATTAATGCACCAACACTGCTCTTCAGTTTCTCATGTCAGTCCCTTGCAGTTTATCCTGAGCAGGAAGGACATTTGTTGAGTTGAGCAACCACTGTCAGTCCACTGCAGGTGATCACTCAAAAACAATTGCATAGTATAGTAATAATTATTTTTACATGGAAAGTGACACCTGACAATGAAAAACAAAAAAATTATAGAGAGAAGACTCGTATGTAGATTGGATGATCACTTTTTATAAAGCCTGATAATGTGAGGATGATTAGATTTTTGTACTCCCTGACAATTATTGGTGGTTTTTAACTCTATTATATCTTGAACTATGCTATATTTCACAAAACTAAACATGTTTGAAAACACAAGTGACAAGTCAGTTACATTCGAAAACATTTTGTCACACCTTCTTAAATACTTTACCCTTATTTTCTTGTTCATTTGCCTTCTTTCAAACCCTTTTTCTGGTTGCATTTATTTATTGTCAGTGTTTTAAAAAGGGCTATGAAGGGTCAGTGCTAACGACTCATGTTATTATAAATGTTTCCGTTGTCTCATTTATTTAGTGGGTGGTTCAAAGCATCAATGCCCAACTTTTTGCTGCAGCTGGAGATCGATACGGAGCCCTTACTCAGCAGCTGTGGTCAGCTTTGGATGACGAGATCAGTCTGAAGGATTGTAGCATTTACAGGTGCCAATTTTGTTGTAAAATCTTTTCCGATTAACCCTTTTTTGCCCTATTGGAACTGCTAACTTTATTTTGTTATCATCCTGTATGGGCGATTGTGACAGCTCTGCATTCTTTTTTTAAGCACTTTTCCTGCTAGCTTAGCATTACTGCGATTTGGCCGTCATTCCCTTGTAGTTTGTCAGTTAGGCACTTTTATGCGACTTGGACATCATGTTCTATCAATGAATTTTACATTTGTAACTCTGTCGATTAATCTGTAAATGTATTGTTGATAACTTGCACTCTTTCGAAACAAGTCAAAACAATTGGTTTTTGTTGGGCTATCGACAGGAGCCGGTCAAGTGGAATTTTTGCCTTTAATTAGTTTTAGAAGGTTTCTCTTAATTTATTTTGCCGACGAGTAAAAAAAGAGTTACTCATATTTGGATATGTGTGAACTTTTTATCAATATTTATTCATTGATAAATGTAATTTTGATTTTTAAAAATTCCCTCTGTGCCATCAGTTTTCCATTGACTTGAAAATACCACTGGCAAATAAAATATGGAAGTTTTGTGAAATTCAATAGGCAGGAAAAGTGTTATAATATAATCAACTGTAGCGCTGTATTACTTTCTATTTCAACCATCAACAAGATACTATAAATATAGAGCTTTTGTTCGTCGTGTGGTAGGTCAGCCCTCATTTTTTCTTTTTATTGGAGCTCTCTTTATAGATATTGTTAAACAATTCCATGAAATTATTGAACTGGATAGTTTTGATTTTTATTATTATGACACATTTGTGTAGTTTGTGTTACCAACTTACCAAATAAACATATACAATATATATGTTTTATATTTAGTGCAAGTGGTTCAACAGAACTATTTCATCTTTTGTACATATACAAAGAAGAATATGGGTGATGATCTGAAAAAATGATTACCTACCTTTGACTTTAAGACTCATATGGGGTAGGCCTACTTGATGGAGCTTAGAGAAGCTTAGGTAATGGTACTTATGAGTTGTGAAGGAGGAGGGTACGGTGGGTTGGGAGTTCATTTCAGTTTCAGCTTTGCCAGCTTGACAACAAAATATTTTCATTGCACTTCAAACCCTCTAGGTATTGTATTGAGCTTCAAAAGTATGTTCTTTTCTTCTAATAATCTAATTGCACACTGTTGAACATGCCCCATACTTAAGTTTTCTCTTTAGCATTAAAGATGGCCTCATTTTGATCCAATGGGGTCAGGAATAAAATGTTGAAATTATATTGAGAGGAGAGTGGTGGTGCCAAGAATGATGATTCACAGAACATTTTAAAAAAATCTTTAACATTTTTCTATTTTGTCCAGATGAAATTTTGTTGTGCACAAATTAATACTTTTATGATTATGTTTGTTTACCCCCATTTTAGCTATCACCCAGATCTGGAATCGGATCCTTTCAGTGAGGAAGGTTCTATATGGTCATTCAATTATTTCTTTTACAACATCAAATTGAAACGTATAGTGTTCTTCACCTGCAGGGCAACAAGGTAAATATTTTCACTATTTCTAGTTAATTTGATTTTCATCTTTGTTGAGCTGATTTTCTGGAGGGCCTTTACCTTGTACGTCAACATTTGTTTAAGTTCAAAATTCATAATATAAGCAAAATCTTGTATTATTATTAATTAAGTTCATTTCTAAAGAAGCTGATATCAGGCCTGCCAACCATTATGCTTTTGAAGGAATCATTTTGATAACTATTAATTGCTTGTGTTGTTTCTTCACACATCATACGTGTGACAATGCATCCTAAAAACAAACTAGAACAGAGCGCCTGTGTGTGTGTGTGTGAGAGGAGGGAGAGAACTGAGTGCAAACATTTCTTTCTTTCTTATCCAATCCCCTTTTACTTTTACCATTACAGTGTAGGCCAGCACTATGAGGCTGGATTTCTCTGAATCAAGATATTAAGCCAAGCAGGTGATCAATCCACTGACCTTTGTGGTGGGGATTAATTTTGCCCTGATAGTGGCCTTGCGGCCTACTCTTATCGATTTTTAACTGCCACCGGTTCTTTAATGTGCGCAACGTGCACACAGGACCTCCAAGTTTATCGTCCGTCTCTGATAGGACTAGGTTCTTTGATCCCACCTACCTGAATAGAATCAGGGGAGTGGCATATAAGTTTTCACCGAGTTTCACGGAGAAAAATACCCAACGCTGCTGGGAATCAAACCATGTACCTTTCGCTCCAGAGGCAAGAACCGTACCTCTGCGCCACTGGGACCCCTGAGTGTAAACATACTATGATATTTTTGCCGACTCAGAGAAGTCATTGACCTTGGTGCGTACAATGCCGACAAGCGTTTGTGATATTATCGCGGCTAAGAGTAAGAGTGGTAAATTGTAACACTGTAATTATCATATAAGCAATCTAGTGATAATTTGTCATCCACTGAATAGGATACTCTTTTTTCGCAAATTTCTTTCCTGTATAAGCAGGTGTTATTTCATTATAATGTGGTAAAGCTGGAGGTATTAGGAGAAATGTGCCGCATAGGGATATAGTGCCTATTGTCGATAACAGTATTTAACATTATTTTTACAATTTTTTATGCCCTTCGCATTACGATTTTTGACCTCAAATTACCATTTTTTGAGGGCTTATGATTCCACTTTTGGTATACAGTGGGTTGGCAGGTCTGTGATGTGTGTGTATCATGTGAAGATTATTATTGTCATGACTTGATTTCATTCCATGTGGCACATTTTGGCATTTAAGATGATGTATTTTTCTCGTCTTCTCATTTAGTATCCTACAGGAATATGACGACGACGAAATAGATATGGGAGAGGCTGAGGAGCTTATGTTTGTTCCGTAAGTCATCTTTCTTTATCAATAACCTTTTAGTACCTTTCGGTGTAAGGTTTATGCATGATACACAAACTTTCGCCATTGATC
>JARBEQ010254747.1:0-19804 GCA_030265355.1 Tritonia tetraquetra
AGTGTCGCTGCCGGGATTCGAACCCGGTACCTTTCGCTTCAGAGGCGAGAACCGTACCTCTGTGCCACTGGGACCCCGTTGCAAAATCCATCAACAGCAAATACCATTTCAAAATGTTCCAAATCTTATTTCAGTTTCAAGTAGTTGGATGGTGCAGAGGCTGAGTGGATGAAGATTCCATTTCTCCTTGAGCCAGGTTTCTTAGCCATCTCATTTTCACAACATCACAATGCATGGGCTGGCCTTCTGTTGACACATACTAAAAAACACACTGAGTCAAGAATTCAAGACAAGCAGGTGATCAAGCAACTGAATAAACAGGGGAAGACTAGTTTCTGAGAGGAGTGAGATAAATACATTTATACATTAATTTTGTAAACTTACTCGAAAAAGTGCGCACCACAAGTATCCTCGACTGAATAAATCAATCACCACATCAAACTGAAAAAAATAAAAAGATAAATTGAAATCAAGTCCCATCATTAGTCTTTTTAGTGCTACCAACCGAAAAAACCCAAACAAACCAAAAACGAAACAAACCCCCACCCCTCTATTTATCAATACTTTGAGGCGCCGGTGGTCGAACGGTTAGCACGCTGAATCGGTCAGCATGATCACGCTACATTGATTGTTATCAGTGTCTGGATGGGTGACCACTCGGGCACTGTGTCCTTAAGTAAGGCGCTTATATCTGCTTACTTCACTCGACTCAGGTGTAAATGAGTACCCGGCTGAGGGCAGCGAATGATTTTGTCAGAATGCTAGTGCTGAAGCGCCTACCAGGCAACCCGCACTGTATACTGCTCATGGAGTTGAGAAAGATACAGGAGTATTATGGCCTGCCGGGGGTAAACTATACATTGTAAAGCGCATAGAGCATGGTGAACTTCACTAGTTATATAAGATATATCATATTCATAGAATTACTAACCATTGTCAATAATAAACTATATTATCAACTCAAGGAATTTTACTGAGGTCAGCAGGAGAGTGATGTCCCTTTGTTCGTCCTTGTTGCCAGAATCCTCAAATGATGTCATCATCTTTTTTAGTATAAAGTGGCTCGAATGCTTTTTTCTATCCAAATTATGTGAACTAAAAAATCATAAAATGCATTATATCCAGTGTACACTATAGCACAAACAGCAAATAGAACGCAAGGTAAACAACTCTTGAAGTGCATCGCTCATTATATAGTGAAAAACGCTGAGTTGATTATCTTATCATGAATTGATCATCTTTGGTATTAGTATGTTACACACCAAGGGAGAGAATCAATCACTTTACCCATGCTCCAAACAAAGACGTCTGATTCAGCTTTCTGGCAAAGTATCCATCAAAGCCTTATTTGAGAAAGAAAGATGACGGTAATAAAGATAACAAATAAAAATAAAAAGTAAATATAGTGAATAATGCATTGTCCCCTCAAACTCATTTCTCTTCCCCATCGTTAATCCGACAGCTTCGGTGGTAAAACCCCACCAAGGGACGATTCAGTGGCTTTTATTTGTTTGTTAGAACAACATCGACACAATTCTGGTCACATAGTGCTGGGAAATAGTAAGACGATAGCTTAAGCTAATAGAATGAAACTCCTATCAGAGGCTCCCTCCAACTGCCTGCCGGTGGGTTTTAAAGGAGACGTTCAAAAGTAAACAATAAAAAGGCCACAACATTGATTGATTCGCAGTGGGTTGATCGCCTGCTTGGCTTGGTATCTTGATCCAGAGAAATCCAGCCTCATAGTGCTGGCCCTACACTGTAATGGTGGAAGGGAATTGGATAGGAAAGGAAAGGAACATTGATTGATTGGTTAGATAGACACTAGAAAATGACAAATCTTACACTCTAGCACAGGTATAATGAAATTTCAAGGACAGCACAATTTATTTCACTATATTGTCAAGTCAATATTAATATAACCAAAAATTTGGACAAAAAGTTTCTTTCACATTAACGTTAGTTTCATTATATGCGGGTTTGATGTATCCGTGCTAAAGCGTAAATACAAAGTAGAACAAAAATGAGTAGAAATTAATATGTTAAATGTTAAGTTGTGACGATTTTAGTGGATAATCTACAAACAGTTTTGTGTGCTAAAGTTTAAAATTGTTGGTTTACGCCCTTGGCAACACAATTTAGATCATATCTCTGATAGGACTTGAGGACCTCTGAATTATAGTCCATCTCCGATAGGATTTGATTCTATTGGAATCATCAGGGTCACAGCCATAAAACTTGAGAAAGTTCAAAGGAAAAAATCCCAAAGTCGCCACCAGGATTTCGAACCCAGTACCTTCTGCTCACGAAATGAAAGCGTTGGCAGCTAGGCCACGAGGCCTCCAGCCATAAAGTTAAGAATAGCTTTCATACTTTTCCCTACTAAGAGATTAAAGTGTGTCGGTGCAAACAAAATGTTTAATTAAGTGGGGTAAACATAGTGACCAACTAATTTGGGTGTAAATTCAAGTTGTGAATAGTAGCTTATCTTTTTTGACTAGCCAAGCCCGACTTTGATGTTAATACAAACATTGATTAAGCCTGGGCCATTAAGGTGATCTTACCATCAAGTGCTATGGAAATGGAGTAGAGGGCCACGAACCAAGGTGGATGTGAAAACAACGCAAAGGCCAAGACAGCAAGCACAATCCGAAAATAACCTTAGCAGGAAAAAAAAAAGAAGATATAAGAATACAAATTTAAGGACAAAATCATTTTCAACAATTATCTTTGTTATAATCTGTCTGTTTCAATTTTGTCTGAAAAAAATGTTCTTGTGCTTGTAACTACTTTTTATATCAACTAGACGTCTATCAAGTATCCAAGATTCACTTCCATTATGTTGGGCAATATATAATTACACCAAAAATGGCAATTTTTTATTCACTTGCTTGCACATTATCTTTCCCTATCCTAATTGACTATATAAACTCAGGTTTTTACCTCACTGATTCTTTTATTTATTTCTTCTATTTGTTCACCAAATTTTATATTATCATTACACTTAAAAGTATATATATATATATATATATATATATATATATATATATATAAAATCTCATAGCTGAGGACGGAACCGTTTCTGGCTATTAGCCTCTACAGCCCAGCTCAGAGTGAAGACCTTAGAGTATGGTCCGACATGGTTGCCCAAGACCTCACAGAGTGAGACTATGGGGTACAAGTTGCCATATTGACCCATGAAGTGCAAGGCCGGCATACACCAGAGTGCTCAAACCCAAATGATATGGGTGAGGGAAGCCAAAAGGAAAGGGCGTAACGCCATGTCTAAGATGACAAGACTACTTGCACCCTCCAAGGGGAAGATCAATCTGTACTAAATTTTCACTAGTCTATTTTAGGTTCTCTACTTATGACTTTGACTTTAAGTTTGTAGTGGCAAAATCATCATTTGACCTTACTCTGATACCATCACCAGCTTAAGTTTCAAGCACCTGGTGATCTGTCAAACAAACATTAACACAAGATACAATCTATCAGGTTATTAGGAAACTTATCTGCATAGGCTGAGCTAGATAGTCATGAGTGCTATAATAAGCTAGACCAAAGTTTGTTTATTTCCAGGTGATTGTAGAGCCAAACGTATCCAACAAGTATGGTCTGGGTGTATTTTTCATGCCTTACTCAGCAAAAGTAGCTATGGACAATGTGCATTATATACTCACAATTAAAATAAAGTTATACACCTCACTCTAGCTCAATTCTTAACATTAATAAAACACAATAAAACAAGCTGGAACAGAGTTATCATAATTTCTAAATGGTGTATCTCAAATAAAAATAAGGACATTCATTTACTCCTAAATGGTTCCTAAATTGGATCAGCTGTGTCAAAATCAATAAACACCTCCCATACACATTCACAGATTCTTCTTGCTTGCCTTTGCCATCTTGGATGATTCATGCTTATAATTTTAATAAATCTTTCCAGTGATTGACTGAAATATGCTTTTGGGAAGACCCTTGCGGCATCAAAACTCGAGCTACTATCTGCATCTAATACTAATATCATACATCATTTGTTTTTGTTGACAGTGGCAGGATACAACAATGAAAAATATACAAATGTCAAATGATTTTTTACTCTTTCTTATTCGGCTGCGTTTATTCTTACCCAGGGTGAAAATAGCGAGTCAGTTTGCTCTCACCCGCCGGGGTGAGAATATCACATGAATCGCTATTCTCACCCGGTGTCCTGCCCTTCTCTTCTTAGTAGATAGATAGGGTGGATGGATGGATGTGGCGGACTCACTATAATTTATGACATTGTCCTCCTAGACAGATCCCAACCCCAACCCTAAAATTCTTGGAACGTTTTGAATGTGTCGTTCACCGGATGAAAATAGCGAGTCAGTCTGGGCTCACCCGGGATGAGAATAGCGACATTCTTCTTATTCTTAATCCGGCTTTGCCGGCTGACTGGCAAGAGCCACGAACAGGGCTTTAGCGGTGAATATTTTTCCATGCTGCTGGAAACTGTTAGACTGCTATTTTCAAGACGCTACTTTGTTTACATTATGGTCGAGAGCTAAAGATTCAATCTCAGTCACTTTTTGGTGGATTTTCGTCATTTTTGGGGGGGATTAAATGTAAAAATGAGTGACCAAAAAGATAAGGAATATCATTTTGATCCAGAACATGAGGATATGGGTGCAATTTGATGGTCAGTGCTCTTTTCTTTCGCTAATCTTAGACAATGCTGAATAGTGGTTGATATTTGTTGAAAAACTTTTTAAAAAATCATATAAGTGATTGATTAGTGATCGATTGATTTTATGTCCTCAAATCAATACTGATTAAAGTTCTTTTTTTCTTTATTTCTTCAATGCAAAAACTCATTCAATTTCCTTTCAGAACATGTCTAGACCCATCTCTATACTTGTTATGGTCTATGACAAATGAAAAAAGTCAATAGGGCTTGAAACATAAGCTTGTATCAAACTCTAAAATTCCTTATTTATATCTACAAATCTGGACACCCATTTTTTTTTAAATGTTGCCAGTCAAGTGGAACTATAGATTAGGCTATTAGAACAAATTCCTCAACTCTCACCTATTATATTGGGAACAAAGAGCAAAATCTCTGAACCCATGCTCAACTTTGCCGAACACGCAGGTTAAATCACAGGAAAGATGACAACAAATTGCTAGATAAACGGTCTAAACTAGTCTAGATCGATGTCCTCGTTCAGTGTTCAGGAACAAACATTGGAAGCAAAGGAAAGTGGTTTGTTTTGCTTGGTTCCTCTGATCGATTACTTTTTTCTAGCAATAAAAGTTCACAACTGATAAAAACAGTCCATGCTATTAGATTAGATTAGATTTCCGTTACCTTAACAGTTTTTTCTCAAATTGAAAGCTGTAATCTTTATATTACTAATGAAAAGAGCTGAAATTTTGATGTGCGTTTGTCTTTTTTCTCTAGAGTTTAGAAATCAAATTAGACTACACTATTTTAACGGATTTATACTTGAACGGTTGAACGAGAATCTAGACGACAAATCCCTGAGAAAAATAGTGACAACAAAAATAAAGGGGAGTTTACTGAGGAAAAACACGAACCGAAGTGGTCTCAAATCTCAATTTATTTGAAGTGCTTGCAACATCCTTGTTTTATTTCGTAAGTCTCGGCGTTTTGAAATATGCTCCGTGGCCACATTTTCTGTATAGCTGTCTAGAAAGCTAAGATACTAATGCATGAATAATGGGCTGCTTTTTTTAAGGGCAGAAAGAAAGCCTGGAGGAACTGGAATCTGGAGGCAATGTCAATGAAATGCATGCATCGCTTTACAGTTGATGATGCTGGTCCTTTCACTTTCATTCTTTCTTGGCATGATGAATTAAAGATGACCGTCTCTAGAAGATAGCGGACTTATAGTGTTGGGACTATTAGTGGAGAATGTGTTATGGATGAATCTGTACTCCTGCCCAGTGAAATTGAGGACTTCAAAGTTAAAAAGAAAGGACCAAAAAGAAAACACCAATGTGACCAATGTTCTTCAAGAATCATTCCATTCACTTTTGGGGTTTGGACCACACCATTATACTCACACTCACAATGCTTTTGACATTATGGTATCTTTCCATCTCAATGAATGATTCATGTGCAGAAAATCTCTTCCCCTTGGGTTTTGCTACAAAATTTATTGATTTAAATTATTTTTAATGATTTAATGTGACGGATTCCACAGAAAACGACGTGATAGCAAACTGAAAATTCATTTATTCCTATTGTATTTTTTAGCCTTTTGTATTGTCTTCTTCTTTCTTATCCAATTCCCTTTTACCATTACAGTGTAGGACAGCACTATGAGGCTGGATTTCTCTGGATCAAGATTTTAAGCCAAGCAGGTGATCAACCCACTGTGAACCTTTGGTATTGGTATTGTCTGTTTTTTTTATTGATGAATGTTTAAGTTTACACTGTCAAAAAGCAGCAGAAACAAGGATTTTGGATATATTTACTCTGTTATTTAATGTTTATTTGTGTTCGATCTTGGAAATTACGACATGTATACACGCAATTTACTTGACACATGATTGTACTAGTCTAGATGACCTTTCTATGAAATATTTTGATCTGGGGATTTTTTCATGTTAATATGTGCCATTCATTGTCATGACACCTACCCTTTGCTGTTACCAGTCTAGCTATTGTATCAACATTAAGCATATAATCCAATCAATGATCAATGCTGGTTTTGATTGTATGTCTTTGAAGGAACTGAATACCTAAGTCACCATTGCTAAAAGTAACATTGGATGAAGTGAAGATTGTTGAGAGATTCCCTTGCAAACCAGGATCATGTAAAAGAAAATGACAGTGGATAAAAAAAATGGCCATATATGTGTGTGTAGGGGTAACCCTCCCTACCAGTGCTGATACGAATAGGACTGTCAATCAATACAAATCTAACTTTTATGTAGCAACAATACTCTAGAAAGCAATAATAAAAATAATAATAAAGAATAAATCACAGTGGGTTGATCACCTGCTTGGCTTAATATCTTGATCCAGAGAAATCCAGGCCCATAGTGCTGGCCCTACACTGTGTAATGGTAAAAGGGAATTGGATAAGAAATAGAATAAAGCGCTTTACAGTTTCTAAAAAAATACTGTAACATACAATCAAGCCTGAGCCAAAGGAATTGGACACATTACAGTTTAATACTGGGTGTACGTGTGGAATAGTGTTGCGGTTTGACCTGTTGACATCTTTTCATTCGACATGCAGAGTCACTTTTTCCATGTCCCTAAACCCTAAAAAATCTAATCAGTAAATTAAAACTCACTTGTTGGAATATCTAGATTAGAGAGTTAAGAGAATGGAACAGGGGATCCTGTAAAGTAGTACAAACCGCAATACTTTTCCATATTATTGTCCAGAGTCCAGCATGATTGAAATTGTATGGAAGCGGCAAAAAATGCAAATATATGGCCTTATTTGGCACGTGTGCACTACACTGACCATGAACTTGTGCATAGAGGTCACCCCTAGCCTACACCCACCCACCCGGAGAATATCATTGTTTGTTGATTGAAAGCAAACGATTTAATTTATTGAAAGTTAAGCAATGTCACAGAGGTTTTAAAATAATATCTCAGCATGATGATTGAAACCTTTTTTTGGTCGGTCCGTTGATTTTAGTGGATGTTGGGAATTGGATGACAATGACTATTTCTGGATAATATTTGGATGATTTTGTTTGAGTCTATTTTTATATTGTTAGTTTTATAGTAGATAAATCATCTTTCGATATTCTTTTTTTTTCTTTTCAGTTTGTCCCCTGAAGGCTCCAGGATGTCAGCTTTGGAATTTTGTCATCATCATCTTGTGTAGTGAAGACAGATGTTTGATGTTTCTTGCATCATAACGATTTTTATGAGAAGAAAGTAGAGTAGAGCCCCAAATTCAAATCATGTCTGAGACAGGGTCAAAAGAGTTTGTCTGCATTTTGGTTGGTGACAATCAAGTGGAAGGAGCCAAATTTTTTCTAACAGAGACCAAAAACCGAGGACTTTGGCTTCCCTATGAAGAACGCAAAGGTCATACCACTTTCAAAGGACTGGCACAGAGTATGGCGGAAAAGGTATGGTTAGGGTGAAGTATAATGCTTAAAAAATGAGTTGAAATTCCCGACTTCTCAAAATGACCTCTATAATTTAAATTTCTATAAAAGTTACGCAGTGGGTCAGTGTAGCACGGTCCATGCACCTAAACGTACTCTAAGTGAATTTTTCTTTACTTTTTTTTTCACTCAAAGTATGTTTCAATTTTAAGGTTCAGAGATGCGGAACAAATGACTCTGCTTGTGGAAAGAAACTACCCCATGAGAAATTTTAGTGCCTCCATCGTTAATAAGGAAAATAATAATAATGATAAAGTTTATTTCTCGAGCGCCTTTTATTCCATACTTAATAATAGCTCAAGGCGCATAATACAGAAAGATGGGCAGTGACGAGCAATGTTTACAAAATATGAAGTTAAAACATATATACCATAAAACTATCTGGGAACCTGCACACAACAAGCATGGGCTCCCACAAACTTTGCTTGGGTAATCACTTATAGTTAACCGTTATCGTATTGTAAAATGTACGATCTCATTATTTTAATGAGAGCGGTAACACACCAGAGTCAATAAATTTGGCTTGCCACTGATAAAAAATTATCGGGTAGGACCTTACACTTTGAAGATTAGGTCAAAAAATCTTAATTTATATTTTAAAATGATATATTTTATTTCTAGATATTCTTACCTATATATTTTGTAGTGTATCTCAAATTGCAAATGTCATCAATTTCTAAACTGCTTACCAAAGCACTCTTTTTGATACAAGATTTGTAAAGGGGTTCAGTCCTTTTCGGTTGCATTGGTATGTATGTGTCGTATTGTTGTCTAACTATTTGTTGTAAAAAATGGTTGCACTCTTTGTCGAAAAATTGACTTAAAAGATAAAAACCCTGGAGACAAAGAGTTAATGCTCTTCTTACCTCAATTGAATTTTGTATATTTTGAGGAGACCATTATTTGTTATGATTTCAGTTGACAGGTGACAAGCAGAATTTGAAAGGAGTAATTCTGCGTCATCAGTTTATTCGCTTCTCTGGATGTCAACCCCATTTGTACGTGTTTTTCTTGGCAGAATCGAGTCAAGATGATTTAAAGGTGAGAAAACATGAATTTTTGTTCATTTTTATAATATAAAACCCCCTTTTATATAAAACTCCCCTAAAAAATCCAAACAAACAAGTGAAGCTTTTATAAATTTCTCATGCACATTGTTTTCATTATGATTTTTACTCAGATCCCTGTTCTTGATGTCTTTTTGTGAGTTTCAATTTATCCAGTTTCTTTAATAACATTTTCTATTTCCGGTAAAACTTTGTAGAAGTGTGAATTGGTACTGATTATTTTGCAGTGAGTGAAGTCTGCTCGTTTAATTGATTGGTCAATTGTAGTTAATATTTTAATAGAATGACAGATTTGTTGATTTTATGTGTATGGAAAAAATCCCTCAATTAATTATTTTTAATCAATCATTTTTTGTTGTCTCAAATTGTTTTTTTGGGTGTTTTTTTCCCAAAAGGAATCATACAAGGGGATGTGGATGACTGTGGAGGAAATGAAGAAATCCTTGGAAGTCAATCGATCTCCATCACTCCTTGGACTCGAACCTGTTAAACTAGCCCAGCTGGTGGTGGATTGCAAAGGTAATTTATTGTTGCTGGCAACGGCTGCGGGCGCACTGATGTGAGTGGTGGAGAGAGAGTCGAGAGTTAAGAGAGTCGAGAGGAGGCTAGAAAAAACCTCCCCCATCCTCGTCGTCTCTCCCCTCTCCCCGACCGTGCTCGTGGCAGACCCGCTTCAGCCGGGAGCTGTCCCGCCTCTTAGGACTGACTGACCCACGTGCCTAATTGTTTTTTTTTTTGCGGCCACTTATTTCTTTCTTGATCTTTTTTTGTGTTGTAAAAAACACTGACTCATTGATTTCATCAACTTTGAAATAACAAATCACTTTCTCTTGAAAGGTGATGCTTCATGATCTGAGAAAGCATTTTTTTCCTCTCACCTTTAACATTATATATGCATGTCCTTAGAACCTTTGGACTGGGAACGCTAGTGATTTGTTTGGTTTTGGTGACCTTTAAGTCGACCTGTGACAATTTATCACTTTCTGGATAGGTAGCTGGTCTATTCATAGTTGTCGCTTTTCCGCTAAATAGCAGATTTCCGATATTTCCCTGACTCTCCACTAAAACTTCCACTATCTGAGAGTAGCCCGGCCGATAGCGGAAGTAATAAATAATATTAATATTATTATGTTATTTTTGTCATTGCTATTTTAACAGTATGAGTATGGCATTATTCTATCTAGCCTTTATTTTTGTCAGTCATGATTTTGCTGCTGGCGTGCTAATTTTCCTTCTTTTTTGAAATTCCTGGGTGGCAACTATGTCTATTGAAGATTACTTCCCAACTTTCAGTAATGTAGAGGTCTAGGGTTGAGGAACATAATTATACCCTTGGATGCTTTTAAAAGTTGTTGAAAGTCTGCTGTAGAAATTCATTTGGAAATATTAAGTCCATATAGAAAGTCCTATCTTTAAGCCGACTTCATTGTGTTGAAAAGGTCATGGAGACAAGTGAATTATGCAGGCCATAATGATTTATTCTCTTCCCTAGGAGAGGGATTTCCCGTGACTACCATGGGAGAGCTGAGTGCCGAACATTATGACATAACCCAAGACAATCCACAGATGTCGGCCCATGAGTCTCTCGTCAAATCAGCCAAGCTCGGGAAAAAAGGTGATAGGAAATTTGGTAGACATGAAAATATAATCACAAATATTTTTTTAATGTTTTCTTTTTGAGTGGGGATACATAGTGCTACTGAGGTAAGACAAGATTATCTTAGGAAATAAAGAACAAACATTAGAAATACTAGTAGGAAAATGATAGTATTTTCCTGACATGAAGCTTGACTAAGATGATGCTTTTCACAGAGTATCTGTGCAGCCCTTAAATTCCAGGGATCCTTTGAAAAGCTCTGGTATTTGATGAAATACCAAAAAGCCCTGGAATTTGTATATTTATGCCCTGGAATTTTGTCCCACCAGCTGAATAGTCTGAAAAATTTTCCAGCTGCTCGTTTTATAACCAGAAAATATAAATTTTCTGGGTTAAATAGTGGATATTGAAATCTGCGCTGGAAAAGCCCTTGAAAAGGCCTGGAATGGTATTTGGAAAGGGGAACAGGAACCCTGTTTTTATGTTCTCTTAGTTATAGTGTGGCTGTGGCCTCCAATCATAATGAAAAAAAAGCATAGCACTTATATAGCGCATATCCACGAAGTTCATCATGCTCTATGCGCTTTACAACGTATAGTTTACCCCCGGCAAGCCATAACACTCCTGTATCCTTCTCAACTCCATGAGGAGTATACAGTTTAAGCTGCATTACAGGAGTTTTTGATATGATATATTAAAGAAATCAACTTTATCGTAGAATTATATTCATAAACCACATAGTGTGCAAAGGGTTAAACTTCGATATCGGATAAGATGGTTGGTGGTTTGATAGGAAAGACATTTTTCTAGACTTTAGGTTGGATTTGGCTGGGACAGCCTTGAAATAGGGTTTACTTTAAAAAGAAAAATATTTCTTGAATTCAGAGCAAGACCTTCTGTTCCAAGAATACATCGACTTTTGCCATCCAAGTCAAAATATGAACTTTGTGACCTTCACCTCTTACATGACCTCTCTGAAGGGAGCCAGGTTTGAGACAACGTCATTCTTCAGGTGAGAATTCTTCTGGGCTCCAAGAATGTCGAAATAGGAAATAGATTACTTACTCTTTTTCATGCAGTGATATCTTATGAAAGGTAGTTGCCTTCTCTTGAAATTTCTTATATAAAGAGTTGGGGGAAATACAGTTGTGGTTAAAAATAACGTTTTCAGTTTTACACCTATTTTGTCACTTGGAAACCATTTCTCAGGGGTGGGACCTCCTGGTTATAGTCCATCTTTGAAAGTGCTGGGAATCGA
Source organism: Tritonia tetraquetra (assembly GCA_030265355.1). Taxonomy (NCBI): domain Eukaryota; kingdom Metazoa; phylum Mollusca; class Gastropoda; order Nudibranchia; family Tritoniidae; genus Tritonia; species Tritonia tetraquetra. The sequence goes on from JARBEQ010254747.1 coordinate 12,071, forward strand.
ATCGCAGACCTCCACAGTTGCATGTCACGGTCCACAAAACAGAAAGAGCATTCGTTGGACAGATGATCATACTCATGCACATTGTAACGGTTTTGGTATACATAGATAATAGTTATATCACAGTGGACTGATCACCTGCTTCGCCTAATATCTTAATCTAGAGTAAATCCGCCTCATTGAGCAGGCCCAACACTGTAATAGTAACAGGGAACTGGATAAGAAAGAAAGATAACAGTTATTTCTTTTTCTTTCAAGTTGGTAATTTTTTTGCGATCACAGCTTTTCCTGGTAACATTTGATATTATGATGTTATCTGTGGAAATACTGGATTGTATTCGGATTTAAATTGATGTGTTGTAAGTATTGATTAATTACATTAACCTTTTCATCGGCTATTCTGACAGAGCTTTTGACATCCACAAGCGTAGGATGCTGACTTACAAGGATGTACTGCATGGGTTAGCTGCCTTGGAACCTTGCACACAGCACGGAGGATTGCCCGCTGAAATGAGGTGTCGCTATATGTTTCGTTTTTATGACATCAACATGGATGGTTTCCTTCAGTTTGATGAATTCACGTATGTTTGATGGGTTGTGCACACCTGCCTATTCCTGTTTTTTTTAACTGATTTTCCTGTATTTAGTCATTTTAAAACGTGTCAAATTGCCTGTTTTTTAAAAATTGAATAATCCTGTTTTTTCCGTAGTATTCTTCTTCTTTCTCTCTATTAATGTCCTGTTTTTCTGTAGTCTTCTGTAAGATCCCAGCATAGGTGAAATTTCAAGGAGAATCGGTTCCTTATGGTTACTGCCCCGACAAAATAAAAATAAAAATCTATTCTTTCCAATTTGTTGTTAACGAAATGTGACCCATAACAAGTTGGTCTCAAATGGATATTTTGAGCAAGTGTTAAGAACAAACTTTTTTTTCCATTTAAGTGATACCAGTGTCATCTTTTAAAAAAATCTTATCTTGAAGTTATTAGTGAATGAAAATTCCTTAGTTTTATGTCCATGGGCCATGTGTCCATGTGTTCTTGCCTATTTCTCAATTAGGTAATCTGCAGCTTTAAGACTGACGTTTAGGGAAATGGTCACAAATGGCCTGATCACTTTTTTTTTTTAATGGGTCACAAATGGCTTGATCACTTTTTTTTTTTAATGGGTCACAAATGGCTTGGTCACTTTTATTTGAAAATAGGTGACACATAGCTATATCACATTTTTTAAAAAATGGCTTGATCCCTTTTTTGAACATAGGTCACAAATGGCTTGATCACTTTAATTTAAAAAATGGGTCACAAATGACTTGATCCCTTTTTTGAACATAGGTCACAAATGGCTTGATCCCTTTAATAAAAAAAATCTGTCACAAAGGGTCCCACTCGATTATCTTTTATCAGTGGCAGGCCAAATTTATTCACTCTGGTGTGTTACTGCTCTCATTAAAATAATGAGATCGTACATTTTACAATACGATAACTGATTCGCATAAAATTTGCTGTATGAACTCATTTCTGCCCATAGAATTGTCTTTGAAGCATCCGACCAATGATGAATTTGTGTGAAAGGCGTTATAAACTTTAATTTTACTTTTAAGTTTCAATGTGTCCATCCCACACAGAGCATTGGTCAAAGACATCCGTGACCACAAAGGACTGTCCAACGATGAAGTCTCTCTTATGGAAGACGCTGTGGCTAGTGCAAAGTAAGGTTGGATCTGCTTTTATATTGAGTTTTAAATGTCTCTGTTTAACTGTCCCCCCGTGGGAACCCGGGGTGGTAATATAAATAGGTCCTCTGTTCATCAACTGGGGGTGCAACTCACCCAATGATGGGTGCCACCCATGAACTACCTCATTCCTAGTACCCGTGGACTGCGTGTCTTTCCTAGTGGTCTATGGGTGACATCTCTAGTTACCGTTGATTTGTTTGGAGCTGTGTGGCGGGCCCTGAAATGACCTACCTGTGTCGATAGAGCCCTAAAACAGCAAAAAAAAAATAAAAAAATGTTTAACTATATAATGTGGATTTCATCCCGTCCTATTACAGAATGGGTATGTCATCCTTGACTTATTAATGGTAGATTCAGGGTGTCCAAGGAAGTCGGAAAGTTGGATTTTGGTCATACCAGTGCTCGTAGCTAAGACAGTATTGGTCATCTGTTTGGTATAATGTTTCCTCACAAATTGTTCAGTCATTTCACTGTCCATTAAATCATCCATAATGACTGCTCTAGGGTTTTTTTTTATTTGAAGATGAGGATTTTTTTTTAGCTTGATATGATTTTTTTCTGGTTGGTTTCCCTGGACACCATGTAGACTTATGTTGTAGTTTATTGTCAAAATTTTGTGTCTGAATTTCCTTCTGATTTTTCACAGGATCAACTGATATTACAAACACATTATAAATTCCCTTGTGACTGAATATTACAATTTTTTTAATGAATATCTTGATTTTATGGAAAAGGCATTATTTATAATGCTGTAGTCCCCTTTGGGTTAGATTTTTTTTGTTCGCAAATGTAATGGAACGCCTTATGTAGCAAAATCTGCTCAGTTTTCTTATAGCTGAGGGGTTGACTACCAAGGCAACAGTAAATATTTTTATGGCCAAAACTTGGGCAACACCTAAAAAAAAATGTGACGCTCATTGTGCCATTCAAGGTTCGGGACACAGTGGGCTGATCACCAGCTTGCCTTATCTACCTGATCCAGAGTTCTTCCAACGCTGTGTTCAGCAATTCTGAACATAGAGCTGGCTGCAACACTCATTAGGGGTAAAAGCGATATGGATAGCAAAACATGGATGAAATGTTGCACAGAATAGTGACATGTCTTTTAGGATGGTTTGATGTATTTTTCTCAGTTATCTTCTTTACGAAATGATTGAATTTTGATTGTCCCCACAGAGTTTTCGGAGAACAAACAAAAGACCGATTGTCAAGTGCTGACTTCCTGACCGCTGTCGGCTCATTAAAATTCCGTGGCACTTCCATTTTGTTTCGTCTACCTCAGTCCTGTATGACAAACCTCCGACTGTAAGTCTTCACATGGTTTTACTCATTTTCACTGGAATGAAAATATTTGACAAGATTAATTCTGATTTCATCTTTCTTTCTTTCTTATCCAATTCCCTTTTACCATTACAGTGTAGGACCAGCACAATGAGTCTGGATTTCTCTGGATCAAGATGTTAAGCCAAGCAGGTGATCAACGCACTGTGAAAAAAGAAATTTGGGCTCGTCCGGGATTTGAACCCGGGACCTCTCGCACCCAAAGCGAGAATCATACCCCTAGACCAACGAGCCACTATTTCATCTTTCAAGTTACTTAAAACCTCTTAAGATGGAGTAAGTTTTATGCTTTGTCTCACCAAGATATACTATTTCAAAGGCAGATGGATACTGTAGCAATTGGATGATAATAATAATAATGATAAAGACAGTCCCAACCAAAATGATCTGTTTCTAAACATCACGGCTGTTTAAGGTTTAAGATTAAGGAATAATCTTTGATAATTTCATGAGGTGATTGTACAATCCTTTCCATGCTGTTTCCATCTGGACCAGACAACGGGAGGGCAGCCCTTTCAGCGACAGTGACGGTGACAGCCGTGAGGAACCTCCTCCCAAAAAGTCCAGGCCAAAGCTACTGGATTCCATCAAGTCAAAGGACAAGACGGTAGACAAAGAAGCTGGTAGGTCTAGTCTGCACATTTGATTTTGTTTCTTTCACTGCACATGCTGGATAACATATGCTTTGGGAGACGTAGCTCAGCGGTACGTTGTTCACCTCGTAATCGGAATGACACAGGTTCGCCTCCTACCTGCTGAGATATTTTTTCGCTGTGTCCTTTGGCAAGACACTTCGCCCTAGCTCACGGGGCACTGAACTGTGGCGACCCATCAATGGTGGGGATGAATGAGAGGCCACAACTTGTAATTGTTATATTTCGGTCATTATGTATTGTAATGCTATGTAATATGTCTAATGTAATGTGCAATGTATTTATGATTGATTATATGTCCACCATTGTAAAATGACAAATTTCTCGAAAGGGATGAATAAATAAAGTGGTGGTTTTAATCTGTTGATGGCAACGAGAGTAACAATCTGAAGTTGGCTACTCACTTACATGCAAGCATGAAGACCAAAATGCATTTGCGTGCATGACAAAAGCTTAAGTGGATGTGAAAGTTTTTCCATAGCATGTGTTACCACTCGGCAGTGTTGCGTCCAGCTTCATGTCTGACCTTTGTGGTAGGAATTAATTTTGCCCAGACAGCGGCTTTGATATCATGGGGATAGAACTGTCAGGTTTGGTATTTTCCTTTATTTCCAGATCAAATTTTTAAACAACCCGAAGGGAGGGCGCCGTCATCTGTCTCCAAACCAGCTACCTACGATCTAGCCAATCACACAGTCAGGGTTAAACGGACGGGCACATTGGCTGAAGTTCGAGCCCTCTGGGACTTACAAGGTAAAAGGATTTGTTTGTTTGTGGAGATTTGGATAAGGGGGCGAGTGGGTGGTTGTTGAAATAATTGTATAGGTATGTACAGAGTAACAGGAGAGAGGGAAAAGTGGAGAGCCCTGATAGCAGACACATTTGTGCATGGCACAAGTTGAAATAATTGTATAGGTATGTACAGAGTAACAGGAGAGAGGGAAACATGGAGAGCTCTGATAGCAGACGCATTTGTGCATGGCACAGGTTGAAATAATTTGATATAAATTGGAATGTGGCCGGTGACAAACCCTTGTATCTGGAATATTAATATTTTACACAATTTAACCATTTTTTATGGTAATAAAGTTTGGTCCAATTATCAAAAGTAATGATCTTTAAAAGTTCTAAAGTTTGAAGCCCTTTTCATTCTATAGAACTTGAGAAGATTCCACGTGAATCTCCAAGGCAGATCCATGAAAACTCTGAAAGGTCTAGGTCCTCACTGGACCCAACCGAGGTGTCTCAGAAAGTGTCACTTGTCTGCTTTTCTTTCGTTCTTATCCAATTCCCTTTTACCATTACAACAGTGTAGGACCAGCACTATGAGGCTGGATTTCTCTGGATCGAGATATGAAGCCAAGCAGGTGATCAACCCACTGTGGGGCCTTGTCTGCTTTACGGTACCAAAACCAGATTAAGCTCTGGCCACATGTGTCTAATGACTCTTAAGGATATTTTTTTTTTACACAAACCCCATAGCGCTCTGGCCATGACCTTATTCCAGCTATGGGAAAATCCCAAGTCTGTTAGTTATCATTGTATGCTTTCTCTCAGGTTTTTTCTACACAAAAATTGAAGGGTGTATAGACGATGTTACATGGAAGTGGAATGTCACGGTCATGGGAATACCCAGCTAAATAAAATCATCTCGTGAACTGTATATACTGTATGTAGAGACTTGGTTATTTGGTTATATAGAGAGGGGATGGATCTTTTCTAACCCAGTTGTTTATTGTTTCCCTCCGCCTTGTTCATAGTACAATAGAGAATTTGAATAGGATGGATTCCAGGGCTTTTGTTTTGGTATTCACTGATAATCTTGAGGAATAGAGTGGTGGTGTTTATAACAGTGACAAATTGTAAATTTTCTTTTCTTTCTTATTTACTGATGTCATGATCAGTCACTTTTCCCACGTTGTGTAATCTATGTATTATGTATGCAATTAATAAAGTAGTTTTTGGTGGTGCAAAACAACAGTCGCATCTAAAAATGGCTGTTAGTTAATAAAAAGATAAATAATAAAAAGCTGTTTACTGTTTACTTCTGAATTTTTCGTTCACATGCGAATGTCGTTTGCTCATGCTCAAAGATGCTATCGATCCACCTGAATATTGCAACGAGTGCCTTTTTGGTGAATAGTGACACAGTCAACGTAAAGAATTATTTCAATTCATAAGTCTTGGAATCCTTCTTACAACTGTTGTCATTTCCAAGGATATTTGATCCACGTCCTATTCCATGTCTCGCTGTGTGAAGATTCCTCTCTTCGTTCCGCAGGTACGGCGGCTGTCAGTGGCAGTGCCAACAACCATTTAGAAACAGATGTCTCACGATTTCAACGACTCTCCTCTATCGATGCTTTCAACCAGGTAAGGAAATAGTCTAATCCTTATTTTTGAAAAACAAAAATATGTTAAAGTCCTTTTCGACACAGAAAGGTTGTATCGAAAGCAGTGTAACAGAACCTGAAGATTCCATGTAATCACCAGGGCAGAGCTGTTACAAATTTGAACGGTCTGGAGAAAAATGACCATGCCATATTGCAAAGAAGACTTCTGTTATTGTTAGGATGGCAAGCGGTATCCAAGGAGACAATTTCTATCCTCAAAATAGGGTTGTCTAGGGCTAGTTTCATTGTTCGACTTGCCAAAGTTAAAATTTCACTGAAAAAGGTTTGTATCATTACTTGTTTTTCAATCAAACATTATCTATCATGCGCGTTACCGATGTTGACAACGAATTTTGAATCATGAATTGGTAGATCAGAGAACTACTCATAGATAGCAGAAGTTATTTCCGGTTATACCTCCTTACTTAATAAATCGGAACACAAAAACGACAAAGAAATTTTCTGATTGGTTGAAATCTTTCCCCGTGGTTACGCTGGTATGGTCAATTCTTGCGTAGGTGGAATTCAAACCCAGCACTTCTGCATCCAGAGGTGTGTGACTTAACCACTGCACTACAGATGTCCCACTCCTTATTTTTATTTTTTTTCACAGAATTTATATTTAGTAAGGAATCATTGTCCACATTACTATTTCTGAAAATAGTACCTATACAGTTATAAGAAAATACAAAAAAACAACCTTTAATAATCTGAATGGATAATTTTTACTTTCAATGTTGTCACTCAGTTCAGATTTTGAGAAAAAAGTAGATCGAAATAGCTACAGAAACTGTTTTCTTCTTTAAAAAAATAAAAAATCTTTTTGTTTTATCTTGTGTCACCACAATAAGGTCTGTACTATTAAAAATTAGTGATTTGAATGTATGAACATTTTTTATTTTAACAGAGATCACATCCCAACGAAATGCTGACAGGACTTCGGTATTTTGAACGGGCGTGTAAAGCAGACAATGGAGCTGGTCCAAAGGTATGCTATACTTCGTTATGGTGATTGTTTCTTTGCCCTTTTGGTTAATTGAAACATTCCATTGTTCAAAAGGGAGACGAAACATTGTAAAGAGTATAGAGCATGAATAACCTCGTGGATATTCACAATATAAGTGTATTGTTCACTTTACAGTCAGTTTGACACAGTGGGCTGATCACCTGCTTGTTTGAAATTCTTTGATTCAAAGCATTCCAGGTTTTTGTGTTCAATTGTGTTTTTTTTGGCGAGGACGACAGTCAGTTTGTGTAAAAGGGATCCGAAGATTTTTTTTTTTTAAGGCATCCCTAGTCTGTTTGGTAAGACTGTTTGTACAGAGGTCCAGAGCTCAAACTCTAATAGGGGGGAATTATATGTTTGCATAACAGTTTTATAGCTTTTCTCTTGAGTAGAATCACATGTGTTCACTACACTAGGATGGAATGCGTCTTTATGGTCCTCAGTGTTTCTCTGTAGACATAACTTGATGTTTTTCTATTTCTCAGCACAATAATTCCATAATTATGTCAATGCAAGCAAGAAAAGAAATACCAAAACTCGAGCCGGCGAAAGATCGTTTTCCCACCATGCTGCCATTGTTTGGAATGACCTGCCAATGCATATTAG
>JARBEQ010254748.1:0-10747 GCA_030265355.1 Tritonia tetraquetra
CCGATAGGACTAGTTCTCGATCCCACCTACCTGAATAGGATCAGGGGAGTGGCTAATATGTTTTCACCGAGTTTCAAGAAAAAAATACCCGACAGTGTCGCTGCCGGGATTCGAACCCGGTACCTTTCGCTTCAAAGGCGAGAACCGTACCTCTGTGCCACTGGGACCCCGTAATTGGTTAATGAGTTTATAATTTCAGAGAAGCCAGGGACAGGGAGGGTGGTCTCTTCTCAAGATGGCCTGGTGGACAAAAGGGATGCATGATGTATACACACAAAACTGTTTGTCTAGTGCAGATGGTGTAATACGACAAGTTTATGCTTTGTTTTTGTTTTTCTCTGGTCCTTTTGGAGTCACAGCTCTGCCCTGGAGATTTTTGTAGTGTGGAATCTTATCATGTTCTTTAGAACCGCCTTTGATATGAGACCTGTACTGTATATGTTGAAAAGGGCATGAAACTTCAAACTTAAGAACTTTTATTATTATACATTCGTGGGTTGATCACCTGCTTGGGCTTAATATCTTGATCCAGAGAAATCCAGACTCATTGTGCTGGCCCTACACTGTAATGGTGAAAGGGAATTGGATAAGAAAGAAAAAAAAATTTATTATACATTCTTTGAATTGACCTGAATTTCACTTTATTTGAATTACAGTGATGTAATGAGAGTGATTAATCTTGATTTCAGATCTTGAATTTGGGAGGACTCGGCGGTGTTCAGATCCTTAACCCTTTCACTGCCATGATGGCCAACAACCTGGGCCCCCTCCCAGCACAGCCCTCAGCTCCTCCTATCAACAACACGGTCAAGCTGATCGGCAATGACGTCAAACTGGTGCCCCCTGGTGATCACTCCCTTCTGCAAGGTCCCACGCACGTGATGGTGGATGGTTCTCTCATTCCTATCTCCACCAACCCACAGACTATCGTCCCGAACGGATCTCCTCTGGCGGCCACCGTTACACCCAAAGCGTCACAGATTCCTGTAGGGAACCCAATTTTACAGGTATGTTGAGGAAATGGTGGTGTTTGAATTATAACACCAATTTTACTGGTATGTTGAGGAAATGGTGGTGTTTGAATTATAACACCAATTTTACTGGTATGTTGAGGAAATGGTGGTTTTTTAATTATAACACCAATTTTACTGGTCTGTTGAGGAAGTGGTGGTGTTTGAATTATAACACCAATTTCACAGGTATGTTGAGGAAATTGTGGTGTTTGAATTATAACACCAATTTCACAGGTATGTTGAGGAAATTGTGGTGTTTGAATTATAGTCAGGGAACCAAACTTAGAGAGAAGAAAAAAGTTGGTACTTATTCATTATTATGGTAGTAAGTATATGGTGAGAGTTTGTCAGGGGTCTTGTTATTGGCCTTTGACCGGTAAATGTTTAGAAATAGATATGAATTAGTCTTTAGATGCCTTTGACTGGAAAATGTTTAGAAATAGATATGAATTAGTCTTTAGATGCCTTTGACCGGTAAATGTTTAGAAATAGAAATGAATTAGTCTTTAGATGCATTTGACCGGTAAATGTTTAGAAATAGATATGAATTAGTCTTTAGATGGGTCTGTTTACCATGTAATTCTCTAACCGTCCAAGTATTAGTCTTTAGATGGGTCTGTTTATCATGTAATTCTCTAACCGTCCAAGTATTAGTCTTTAGATGGGTCTGTTTACCATGTACTTCTCTAACCGTCCAAGTATTAGTCTTTAGATGGGTCTGTTTATCATGTACTTCTCTAACCGTCCAAGTATTAGTCTTTAGATGGGTCTGTTTACCATGTAATTCTCTAACCGTCCAAGTCTGCAGAGTAACGTGTTACAGGAGAGACAAAAACCCCACAACTATTTATATAACTGTTTACGTCGGATTGACGTCAACAAACGACAAGCAGAAGACCCAAGTTTGTTTGTACACTCTTTTATCTGACCCAATTATTTAAGAGTTTCTTAAAGCCGTGACCAACAGAAAGTCGTGATGAAAGCAGGCAATCGAAAACTTATTTTCGATTGGTCAGTGGTCTCTAAGCGTCGCATATGGGAGTGGGGGGGGTTCCTTCTAAGGCGAAACAGAAAAATAATTTGTTTGTGATGATCTTCTTATCTTAGGCTTATTTTTTGTCACTCTCCTTGTGTAACTAGTCATTGTGAAACCTTGGTTGTACAGTATTCACCTTGTACTGGTACTGTTATGCCGACCAGTGTTGTATTTTTGTATGTGGAGTTTAGGTTAGGCATGTATCTTTGACGGGGGTCCCAGTGGCACAGAGATACGGTTCTCGCCTCTGAAGAGAAAGGTACTAGGTTCGAATCCCAGCAGCGACACATATTTTTCTCCTTGAAACTTGGTGAAAACCTATATGCCACTCCACTGATCCTATTCAGGTAGGTGGGATCAAGGAAGCTAGTCCTATCGGAGACGGACAATAAATTCAGAGGTCCTGTGTGCACGTTGCGCACGTTAAAAGAACCCTTAGCAGTTAAAAATCGATAAGAGAAGGCCGCTGTCCGGACAAAATTAATCCCTACCACAAAGGTCACAGTAGGTTGATCACCTGCTTGGCTTAGTATCTTGATCCACAGAAATCCAGCCTCATAGTGCTGGCCCTACACTGTAATGGATAAGAAAGAAAGAAAGATGTATCTTTGACTATGTAACTTGGGTGTGTAGCAGGATGTCAAAAATTATAGGTCTGCCCGCGCGCGTGTGTGTATATTGTTTGATTATGTAAAGCGCCTTGCTCTGAGCACCTCTAGTGGATTTCCGGCGCTATATTAAATTAATTATTATTATTATTATTACTACATACCTTGCTTATATGATATTCACCTTGTACTACATACCTTGCCTGTACGGTATTCACATTCAAAATCACCTCTAACTCTTTTTTAAAATAATTTCAGTTTGATCCCAATAACCCGTCTGCCCCGCCAATTCTACTCAACGCAGCCACGGGTCTCCAAATGGGTCCAGGCCCGGGTCAACTGATGGGCTCCCAGTTACAGACGGCCACGCCTGCTGGTCTCCAAGGCATAATACAGGTAGCGCCAGGAGCCTCCATTGGTGGAGGAGGGGCTGCTGGCTCCGCCTCTATACAGCTGGGCGGGGCTAATGGAGGGATGATGGTGGTGTCGTCCATCGTAGCCAATACTGTCACCACCAACTCTGTAGCTACATGCATTAGCTCTGTGGGTGCTGTCACTAATTCTTCTACCAAAGTCGTGAAGGTAAGCATTGGTTCGTTTCATTAGGATTCCTGTGTAGTCCTTAAATTCCAGGAACCCCATGAAAAACCCTGGAAGTAATTTTTTTTAAAATATTTCCAAAAAATATATTTACATGATGGATATTAAGTAATTTTATATTTAATATTTAAAAAATATATATTTACATGATGGATATTAATAATATGAAGTAATTTTATATTTAATATTTAAAAAATATATATTTACATGATTGATATTAAGTATTTTAAATTTTTTTTACAACACAATGGTTTGTTACATAATGGTTATTAAGTCTTTTTATTTTTCTTTATTTTTCACACGCTTTTTCTTTTTTTGCAACACAAGTGTTTAAATGTTACCTTACACAGAGAGGTTCTAAATGTTATCGGTTTATTTTAGAAAGGAACAATGTATAAATGTTGATGATTCAAGGGCTTGTAGCGTAGCACTAACACTTTTGCTTCATGAGCAGAAGGTCCTGGGTTTGAACCAGGCAGCAACATAGGGGATTTTTCCCATGACCTTCCTGGGAGTTTTATGTCTCTGCCCCTGTACATTCCTTATGGAGATAGCGGTGTGTCATTGATATCACAGAAAACGAGTTGCTGGGAGCGTAAAACTAACAACTTAAACTTTTTTTTTTTTTTTTCAGGCTTTACCATCGCTGGCCCCATCCCTATCCATAGGGCCAACCCCCTCCACTGTGACCAGCTCTGGCAGCCAGATTACCTCGGCCACCACACAGCACCAACAGCTTGTCATCAATGGACAGAAGATGGTGGCTACCAGGATCACAGCATCCTCCTCTACCCCAAAATCCAACAATAGACGGAGATCCTCGCCATCGGCTGCGCGGGCGTCACCCGTGGTGGCCGCAGAGGTACCACCGCAGCTCATAATACAGCAACAACAACAGCATCAGCAACAGCAGATCTCCTCGAATAGCGCCACCATACCACTGATTTCTGCTTTGAAAACTTCTACCCCTGAAAAACCTGCGAGAAGTAGAAGTCTCAGTGCAAGTCGACAAGACGAAAATGCAAAAAGGAAAACTGATCTTTTAGCTCAGGCAACGGCAACTGCAGGGATTTTAATGGATTCAAATGAACTGGGCCAAAACTCTAGCACCAATAACAACAACAACAACAATAACAGTAGCAATAACAACAATAACAATCAGAGTCTGGACAGTTCTGTCATGAATATTTCTGGTTCGTCTGCAGAACTCCAAATCAATCTGAAATCCTCCCCGTGCGACGATGAAGAAGACAATATTCAATTGATTATCGATGAAAACTGTGCTGGCGTGAGCTCCACCTCCCCGGCCCAGTCTGCCTTCAGCCCCAACATGACCACTGGGCTGTCGGTCAAAGTTTCCCCGTCATTGTCATCAGGATTAAAGTCTGGTGAAAAGCTAGGTCTGATTTCCCCGACCCAGCCTCTCCGTATGCAAATGCCTGGTATAGAGCTCATTACTCCCATCGTCTCCCCCAACATACCCACTGTCGTGTCCTCTACCGAGCAGCGGAAAGAGCAGCATCAACTTCTGGTCAATGCCATATCCTCTATCAATTCCATATCAAATAATTTGCAACTCTTGAGCCCTTTGCCATCATCTATTCTTTCAGCATCCTCTTCATCATCGTCAACTGCATCATCATCGTCATCGTCATCAATAACATCATCCTCATCTTCGCTGTTACTAAATCAATCCCTCCCATCAACTGTTCAAGTGGTCGGCGGTCCTTTCAGACCGGAAGACGTCTTTGCCCAGCTGGCCAGAAACCTACCTGGAGATCCTAAGACCACCTTAGATGTCGGGAAGAGGAATCCCAGTTGCAATGGACCGTCCTCTATCAATGCAAACAAAAACTTGTTGTCTCCGTCTCTGTCTTCCATTTCCTCACCCACGGAGCAACAACAACTGTCCGCGTCATCGGTCAAGTCGTATGTGCCTATTGCACCCGCCCCCACCTGTCTTGGCTCGGTCACCTCCAATGTGCAATTCATGAAAGAACAGCATACTGGCCTTTCTTTCACCGAGTCCCCCACGGCCCAGCTGTCTCATACCACCAATGCCAAGCCTCCCCCGAAGCCAAAGGGTAACAGAAACAAGAAAGGGAACACTATGGCTATAACCAATAACATCCCCTCTGTCACCGCCGGCCTTTTAAACATGGAAGCTAATGGAGGAACGGGTTTACTACCTGCACAAGATCACAAGAAAAAAACGGCTCCCAAAAAGAGAAAAACGAGAGCCGAACTAAAACAGGAGAAAGAAGAAATGGAACGAGCTAAAAAGGAGGGAGAGGAAAATGAGAAGAGATTGATGGAGGCCAAGGCAGCCCAGGCTAAAGCATTGAAAAAAGGGACGGAGGTTATATCCAAGGCAGAGGTTATGTCCAAAGCAGAGGAAGACAGCTTATTGGCCGTGTTGGAAGCCAGTGAGAATGAGGATGTGAAGGAACAGATTTTGAACTCTGTCAGCGAGAGCAAGCTGTTGAATACGGACGGGAATCTGATTAGCCTGATGGATGTGGTGGATAACATGGAAACATTTGCTTCACAGGTGGAGGGCGATGTGTTCTCGGAAACCTTACCGGAACAATCCAAAGACAGCGGTGTGTTAATAAACAATATCAATAAATCTTCCATGGAATCTCATAACAAACTTATACCAGACACGCTCACTACAGCTGTTGCCGTTATTGGGAATGAATCGGCCGTGTCGTCTATGGTGCCTGGAAGGGATCGTACGACGCGGAAAAGAAAAGAACCGAGTACGGCCGCATCAAACAGCACTAAAAACGAAAATAACAACAAACGCTCCAGGAAGCCAACACAGAAGCATGTTGAAAACGTTCCAGATTTGTCCATATTTGGAACTAGTGAAATCCATAGCAATGATGCCACGAGTAACAACAATCCATCATCCGTGGTGTCTGCATCTGCATCGTCGGATATTTACGATTTTGTGGACGATGATGATACCTTTATTCAACCTCCCCCCACGCCTTCACGATCTCCGTCCAAGAAAACAACGGTGAGAAAGGGAAGAGGGAAGGCAAACGCGGGCGATGGGAATGCTTCCGATTCGAAATCCAGTGGTGTGGGCGTGACGACCAGGAGTGATGCCAGAAACAATACAACCGGTGCTAAAGCTGTGACCAGTTCTGACCTAGACATTGTAAACAGCACTCACCAATCCGTTGAACCTCTGATGTCATCCTCTACACCTTCATCCTTTTCCATGGCGAGAAACATGAATCTGTCAACCCCTGTTAGTGTCTCAACGACTGTCAGTGCCGTCAGCGCTTTCTCTGCGTCCTTGGAAATGATATCACCGCCTCTCCCTGTGCAAATATCTTCTACGTCATTATCTACATCATCACTATCCCTGTCATCAACATCTTCCTTTTCATCATCGGCTCTCACCACAGCATCAGCCACGACATCTTTAGCCTCCACTCAAATGTCTGTTCCATCGTCGGCACCCCTTCTTGTCAATCCCATGACCCTCCCTTCGAGTGTTCCAGCCTCCGTCTCTGGCTTGACCTTGAATATCAACCACGCGTCCACCATGTCTTCCAACCACCAGAGCAACAGAAAGCAGCCGCCATCCACAGATAACACGGAAAGCCTAGGGCCCAGTTTGGAAGAGTCCTTCTCCATGGACTTTCCCGTCATGGATTTTCAGAGCTCTCCCAAACTGGAGTCTCATGATGACTCCATCTCTGCCGAGGCAATTGCTGATTTCTTCAACCAAGAAAGTCCGGGTAAAATCAATTTCCACTCAAGCCCCCCGAATCTCAACAATAATGTCTTATCTCCCTCTGACGTGGATCTCCCGGCGCTGCGAACACCTGCTCCACCGGACACGTCCAACGTCTCCGAGTCCAGCATGATGATGTCACAGTCCAATAGAGAAGATAAAGTGAATGGAATGAATAACTCTTCCTCCTCCTCCGCTATGCAGATTCCCTCTAGGATGCACACTCCGACCCCTGAGAGAAAATCTCCCGTTAGCTCGCTGGTGGATAGCATCTCAACATCAGCTCCTCCAGTACTGGCCATGCCGTCATCGGGCCCTAGCGTGGTTCCTCCACCTCTCAGATCATGCCAGTCTACAGGCAATGGCAACCCCAAGCAAAACCCAATGGCTGGATTTAGCCTGGGCCAATCGCAAAGCCTATCTATGCCTGTCATGGATTCGTCGTCCAGTGCCGATGGTCAGATCCCATCTTTATCCAGTTCATCGCTGGACGCGTTACCAGAGATAATCCCTCTCAAACCCATTACATCCGAGATTCAAGCCGAAGCAGAAGCAAACACTGATTGCTCTCAGCAAATGCGGGCTTCAAACCAACAACCCCAGCAGATGCCCCATGTACCTTCGATGGTGATGAGCGGACATCAGCCTCAGCAACAACAACAACAGCAGCAGCAGCATCAACACCAACTACAGCTTCAACACAACAACCCTCCTCCCATGCAAGCACAGCCACCACCACAACCCATGTCCGATGTCCAGCAAAACATGGTAGAACAACAACAGCGACACAACCAGCCTCCTCATTTCACACCGCAAAGCAGTCCACACAATTTACGGCCACCTTCCGCTTCCTCCATCACTCCCCTCCCATCCCCAAAACTCCACGCCTCGCCCGGATCGGCCAGTAATCCTGGCTCTGTCCACGGAATGTCCCCGGCAGCCCAGCAACATCCGTGCCACCAGCAAATCCCCTCACCCATGGATAGATCCAGTGTCCCCCCTCCCCCCCTCTCACACCCCCCTCAACCCTCGCAAACTACAAACCCTTCTCTATCCCAGATGTTCCCTCCACACCAAGACTCATCGTCTCGGAATGCCGCGTTTGGATCCCCACCCACGGGCAATATCAAACTCAAACACATGAGTCCAGCCCACGTACCAGAACAGCAACAACAACAGCAAACACAGCAAGTTCCTTTCAAGAGTTATCCCAACGGGCCCAGTCCGTCCAATCAATACTCAGTGGACAAGATCATGGACCACCCCGCCAACTCAAACACCCCTACAGCCGCTGGTCCTCCCAGAATTCCCTCCAATGAAAATCTCAACTACGGCAACATGGGATCAGCAATGCCCACCACTTCCCCAGTCCCTAGTTCGGCAAACGTGTCGTCCAATAATTCAGGTGGCGCATTCCCTATGGCATCGTCGGCTCCGTGCCACCCGTCCCAATCGTCGTGTAGCGCTAATAGTAAAACCACGGGAGCAGGAGGTTCTAGTGGCAACAACAATTCTAGCGGAAGTGCCCCTGTGAACAATGTGAATACTAACAATAGTAACGCCTCGCAAAATAATTCCCGTGGTGGGTCAATGGCCTCCCTCCAGCCACCGACCATCCCGCCATCCGCCCCGCATTCTTCCCCGTACGGCAGTTCATTCTTCCCTCTTTCAGCCCCTCCCATGCCTCTTCCCTCCTCATCCGCCTCCACCACCTCCTCCCACCACCTAGGCATGCATCCAGTCGGCAATATGGAAATCCAGCACACATCCCCATCCACACACACGCCCAGCAACCCCACCGCCGCCGCAACGCCGGAATTCCACCTGGGGGTGTCCAGCATGATGACCTTCAACAACCAACCCAAGTTGAATATTCCACCGATCGCTCGATCCCCGTCTTACATCAGCGGCACGACTAACCCATCCAACGCCGCCAATGCCCCGGTTCCAAACAACAACAGTAGTAATCCAAGCAATAACACCAACCGAAACATGCCCAACACTTCCTCCAATAACACACACAGCTCCACATCGGGGAAATCACCATCGGCCGTGAACTCGTACCCCAACACAGCCAACAAAAACACCATGGACAACAGTGCTAATAACCGTTATCCCAGTAACAACAACAATAACAAACACTCGGCCGAATCCATCTACCAGCAACAGCAGAAACGACCCAACACCATCCAACACCCGCCCACCCCGGCCTCTCACATGGACCCGATGAGTCGCTTGCCTTCCGCCTCTTCCTCTTCCAATTTCTTCCCTATGGGATTCCCTCCTCCCCCTCCCACAGCCTCCTCTTCCTCCTCCATGCCACTCCGACATTTACCGGATGCCCGTGACGTTCCATCCAGATCTCCATACGACTACCCTCCAGTCCCTCCCCATCCCTCCATGGGCTTCCCTCATCCACACTCTGGCTACGGCCCTCACCCTCATTTCACCAGAGACTGCTCGCATCTACCACCACAACAGCCACCACCACCACAGCAACAACAACCACCACCACAACAGCATCAACAACAACAGCAGCAGGCACAAACTCAACAACCGTCTCCGAGGAAGCAAAACACCCCCAAGAAATCCTCTAGCAACAGTTCTGTTTCCTCCAATAACACTAGTAGTTCTGGTGGTAGTAACACTCATCGAAGCAGCAGTTGCAGCAACAGTGGTAGTAACAGTAGTGGAAATAACAGTAGTAACCTGGGGCCTCCTAGCCGCTCCGCCCCCTCCCATCATCATTCAAGTCATCACGCTACATCATCATCCACGTCGTCTTCATCCTCATCTAATAACAATTCTTCTTCACAAAATAGAAGCAATGCACAAAAACGGAAAGCAGCTTCCTCATCATCTTCGTCGTCGTCATCTTCATCCCGTAAGAAAAACACTGCCTCCCAACACACGGGCTTCCCCAGTGAGATGGACCCGGGCATGAGTCAAAGTATGTTTGATCCTTCTTTCCCCTATCTCAATTTCCCCACACTAGCCCAAAGTATGTCACCGCCCGCTGCTCGGCCACATCAGTCTGACACGCCGTTCCTGGGTAGTATGTTCAACACGCCGACTCGCCCCATTTCAAACACGTCGTCCAAAACGTCCGACATGGCGTCCACGTTCCCACTCTTCCACACCCGTGCCCAGAACTCTTTTCTACAGCCGGGAGGTTTTGGTATGAATTCTATGACGGCTAACCACGGCAACACGACGGGAATCTCCCCACACTCCATGGCAGCCGTAGGAAGTCACATGAATCCGTTTGGACTTTTCGGAAACGACGGCGGGGCTGGCGATAACATAGCGGCCGCTTCCAACAAATTTCTCCATCCTAACCCAATCCTCCCAGGGGGAGCTCATCAAGGCATGGACCATTCCTTACAACCGGGCCACCACCAGACTAGCGCCCTCTACCACAATCGTCCTCACTCGGCACAGCCTCACATGATGCCGGCCATGGCCTTCTACCCGCACGGTTTTGACTCCCGTAGTCACATGGGACAGTTCAACGGCTCCATGGGCCACCACCCCTTCCCCACCCACGGACTTCCACCTATCAACTTTTCCATGCACGAGTCTCATTAGCTTATCATTATCATTGTATGCACTGTTTCAGTATGAGAAATGTTCATCTCTTTAGGCCACTAGGGTAAGGGATGAGAAATGTTCATCTCTTTAGGCCACTAGGGTAAGGGATGAGAAATGTTCATCTCTTTAGGCCACTAGGGTAAGG
>JARBEQ010254781.1:0-10884 GCA_030265355.1 Tritonia tetraquetra
AGAGAGAGAGAGAGAGAGAGAGAGAGAGAGAGAGAGAGAGAGAGAGAGAGAGAGAGAGAGAGAGAGAGAGATTAAACTGATGGTATGCCAGCAATGAAATAATAAAGTAAAATAAAATAAAAATGGGGTAAGTTAATTCAACTTGGGTGAACAGATCAAGTTATCAACAATAATCATATCAAATTACACACATCAACACATAGACCATCTGTATAATCCAGTTTTTGCAAGTATATTCCAAGAGGAATCAAACAACTGTTCACTACACACGCCAATGCATATTATTATCCAGATAATGCAAAGTGGCCTCGTTATTGATTAGTTATTCCGGTTATGTGCTGCTCGATGGCTGTATCGAAGACGGTTCAACAGGGCCTGGTCAATCTCTTCCTCGCACATATCCAGCTGGTAGAAGACATCGGACAGGGCAGACAACATGTCACTGCTGTAGTCACTGGAATTGGAACATTCTGATGGACTGAGTGGGGTAGGGGTGTCTGTCTCACTTCTGCTGGCGTCAGAGATGCTGGAAAATGCACTGTCCGGATGAGAGGTGAGGCTAGAAGGGAGAGGGATAATTGTAGAAGACGACGAAGGCAGTCTACGGATCTTTTGGGGTGGACTACTCAAGATGGTCGAGTCGGACACACTGGAATAGGCACTGTCCGTCCGTGAGCGAAATGAGTCCAGACTTTGATTGCTGGACGTTGGACTGTGGTCGTTGTTGTTGTTGTTGTTGTTGTTGGTGGTGGTGGTGGTGGTGGTGGTGATTGTCAAACTCCGATGGTGGTGTTGATAGTGGTGCTGGGGATTGGTGGCAGGGCTAATTAAGACGGGCACACGCTCTTCGGGCAAGGGCATGGAATCGGTGGTGTATGCCTTACCGCTGTCCAGTCGAGCCTTCTTCTTGCAGGAACTGTGGTCGGGGGACTGGTGTACCGATTCGTTCACACACCCCAGTTTGCTGAGGAAACGCACGATACGTCTGCCTTTGTTCCGCCTGGTGTGAGACTTCTTAAGAAATCGTTTGAATCTAAAAGTGTTCATGTTTTCCTCTTCTTCGACGATACAAACGTGGTTCTGTTTTTTCTCCGTCTCGTCGTTTGTGAAGAGCTTGTACATCTCTTGTGTCCCGCCACGACCCCCTTCAAGGACAACGAGCTCGGGGTTAGGCCCTAATGGGCACGTCTTGTTGTTAAAATCCTCAATGATTTGGTCGAACTGTTTGGCCCATTCCGCGTGTTTGACGGTGTCTTGCCGGCTGTCGAAAGATTGTGGTTTCTTCAATGCAGACTTTAATTTGGTCGGTTTTGGCGCAGAAGAAGGGAAAGGTCTTGGGGGAGCGGGGAGCATGTCGTAGTCGTCGTCAAATGACACAGAGACAGACTTCTTCATTTCCGCTGTGCCAGTACACGTATAGTTTGATCCCTCACTGACATCGGAAGGGGCGGGGCTGGTACAAGACGAGATACGGGAAAGGTCAAGGTCGAGGGCCTGCAGACGAGTGGAAGCCTCACTATGAATGTCTTGGTTGGAGGCAATGCTGGAGTTGAGAATTTCATCGGCGTTTATTGGAATAAAAGGAGACGACGGCACAGCAAGACAACTGGGCTCGGGATGACGTTTTTTTGGAGTATCTTTTGGGCCAAATGAAGTCACGTGATCAAATACATTTGAAGACGTCCGGGGATTTTTGACATTGAAAAACGAACTACTAGGAAATATCACTGGTTGGACTCGCTGCTGAGAACTGGATGACCTCAGGTCATTACCATCCCTTTCAAACGATGACCTGTGTGCCGTATTAGCTGAGTCATCCATCTCCAAACCATTCACGAAATCGGTGAAAGAGCTGATCTCCTCTTGTGAGGGCGGGGACGGACTGTCTGCCATTTGGTTATTTGATTTGTGCATGTTAAAGCTCCGAGAGTCCATTTCAATGCCGCTTAATGGTGTTATTTCTCGGTCGATGCTGCTTGACCGATGGTCAGTGCCATCCGTCGTAGTGCGTGATGAATAATTCCCCTCGTTCACATCCCCATCTGAACAATCGGAAACGTGTTTGCCTTGTCCCCAGGCCGAAGTTAACGAACGACTTAAGTAAATGTTTTTATTCTCGTCCACGAATGGAACAGTGGAACTCTCCTTTGAATGCGAATTGAAATTATCAAACTGTCCGTTCACATCGGGTGTAACAACTTCTGAACTCGCGGTGGTAAAATATCGTTTGGGCGATAATCCTTCCAATAAACTCTCAGTCTCCTCTTGTAGCGTCCAAAGACTGCTCGATTTCACATGACCGGGTTTCAACAAGTGGTGCTGACTGTGTCGAGGCCAAGAGAGTAAATCGGGGCGTGATTCCGCCCTGTCAATATAGTCGTAATCATTGTCGTAGGTTTCTGTTTTCAGTACATTCTGTGCGGGGTTGTTACTGTTTGCATAGACATCTGTTACACCTCTCTTCTTATCCAACAAAATGTGACCTTTGGGTTCGTGTACTGACACGCGAAGTGTGTGTTGTGGTGTGTTTTGTTTGCTGTCATGTTCATTGATCCCTGACACACTTTGCTTCAACACACTGGTCGCCTCACCGCGATCATGGTACTTTATGTCCCCGTGTGTGTTGGGGTATGGATGCGATTGTGTCCTACCATCACCGATATGGGAAAGCTGGGCCTGTATGTTATCGAGTACGTTGTGTGTGACTGGTGGTGGGAAGGAGTGAGAGATTTCTGCGGATCCCATGTCTAAATGTGTCGTATCAAAAGAAGGGGATAAATTATAAAAGGCGGTGTGCTGAAGGTTTGACGCTTTGTCCCCTATCATGCTGTCAGAGGTATGCGATGAACCGTTAGTTTTATCGCTTGAGTCGGGATGTGAGGTTACCAAATGATCCGTGACGTTTACCGAAACCTGAGACCGGTATGCCGGGTATTCATCGGGTGGATTTAACGGCCCACTGGTCAAACCATCTAAATTAACTGCCACCGAGTCAGAAGATAAACCATTATCTTTCCATTCCCCGCTACTCACGGTTCTACAAGTGTCACGTGTTTGCTTGCTTTCTATATTTTCGAGAAAGACTCGAGAAGGCGTTAACTCACAAGTTGAAATATAATCCACTTTTTCCTCTATCACAGTTTCCTCTCTATTCGTTGAAGTCACGAAATCTACAAATCCCCATGTTACGTGTCGTGTTCCTTTACCAACACCACCAGCAGCAGCACCATAACCATCACCACCACTAGTGCCGCAACCAGTGTTATTAGAATTAGAAGATAAAACGCTTCGTTCTACGGTCACAGTTTCCTCCACAGTTTTACGATGAATCTGTTCGACAATTTGCGGCGCATTTACATCTTCCTCCGAATCACCATCTCGTCTCACACTCACGGAATGAGGCGGCGTGGACAGTGACTTGTGAAATAAAAACTCGCTCTCCGTTTGCCGCGTGCCCTCCGCGCTCTCGTCATGTTTTTGCGCATTCGTTTCTTTTTCTACGCCGTGGGGAATTCCTCGGCCCTGTCTCCGGACGCCGACAGCGGGACAGTTTATTGATTCGACGCCATCCAGTCCCCGAGTTTTGTTGTCGTAGTAATAGGGGCCAAATCCTTCCTGTTGACATAAAAAATCCGATTTTTTGCTGTGACTGTGACCGGCGTCCGAAGCCAGCCCCCACTCCCCGTTTACAGCATCCGTACGAAGATGGGAGGAGTTGTCGTCACTGATTTCAGGCATGAGTACGTCATCATCTTGCCCATCGCTATGCGGTAATATTGAGACGCCCAGCACGCGTGAGTCGTGGACATGCGATGGAGGGACAGCGGAGTGAGTGGATTTGTCGTTCCATGCGACACTGGCCGATGGGGTTCGAGCCGTGGCTACCACTCTCACTTGTCGGATTTCATCATCTCTTCCATTTCCATTGTCTCCATCCTCTCGTCCTATTCTTCCACCACTCTCTCCTTCCCATCTTCCTCTCACACAAAACGGCCTGGACGGATCAATAGAACCCGGCATGCAGAAATCACATCTTTCCCCGTTTTCTCCACGTCCCCCTTGGCAAGCCAAACAAAATGGGTTGGAACTCATGTCTGGTGTTTGAGTTAAGTCTTCCTGTCTAACATTGCCGCTTAAAATGGACAAATCAATACTACTGTCATCAGACTGCACCCTTCCCACCACGGATTCTGACTCATCGTTAATATCATCGACTACATTGCTGGGAATGCCATCCGTCGCCCATCCTACTTTAGATAACGTATTATCGAGTTTCTCACACACCAATGTGACATCCAGATCTTCATTCAGACTTAGAGCCTCGAAGTCTTGACACAGATTCTCCAATATTGGCGTGAATGTTTCACACGGCAATGAATTAACACTCAGGGTTTTATTATCACAGTCCAAATCTTTTTTATCACAAACATGTTCCTGAGAATCACTGGTACTCGCCTCATTGACACACTTGTTCTGGAATGGAGATCTCACCTCAACATTCGCCTCACCCCCGCCCTTTGTCACCTGCCCATTTCCATCGGGTCCTACGTTAAACTGGCGTGTCGTTATTTTCTTCTCTCCCTCCAACTCTTCCGCTTGACCGCTCGTGGAAAAGTGAGCCGATGATAAGTAATGATGGCTGTTTGTGCTCGGCTCGTCAACTCCATCATCAGTGGTCAGCGATGTGTTTTGATGACCGTGGGACCGCTCAGGCCAGCAAATTGCGTGGGTGTTCAAGGGATCACCATTACCCGTGACCCGAGGCATGGATGTACCAGAACCAGTTGGGGCTGCGAAGCAGGGGAGGATACCTATATTACAACAGTCTTCACTATCGACTGACAAAAATTTCTGCGGTTGTTCCCCTTGGTCTCCTTCACTACCTACTCTCTCCTTTCGACCATAAAATTTGTTATTTCTATTTTCATCCAGTGAGACAATTTTTTCCTTCTTGCCAATTCTGTCCATCAATGGCGGAGACAGTGACAACAGAGGTGGCGACTTTCGCATTGAAGCATCAGTGCTATCAGTAGGAGAAGGAGGAGGAGAAGGCGACTTGTTCAGTTTCTCTTGTCCATACTTCCCGGCACGAATGAGTGGAATACCTGTTTTGACGGGCTTTACAAGTCTAAGAGGGTGATTAACACTAACATCCACATTGTCCTCTTCATCTTTCGCTTCTTTCCTGGCCTTAGCAGACTCGATGTTATACACAGCCCACCACTGGCCTTCTTCATCTTTAGACCCAACCCTTTCGCTTTCTCCGAGGCCAATGGCGCTGTCTAGGGGAGGAATTAAAGCATTCAGATCATCGGAGGCAGTTTGCTCAGTATTTATCACAGCCAATTCTCTATTTTCTCTATTTGCCACGTCTTGGCCAATCACAGATTGCTTTAGTACATCTCTGCCATTGTCATGCTCTGGTTTGGAAGAACCTCTCGTTGTAAGTTTGGTCTTTGTCATTAATGGTGATTTAGACACAGGTAAACAGGCCAGGTCCTCTGAAAAACTGCTGTTACAACTGGACTCTTCCAATTTGTCATGATTGTTTTCAACATCCGAAATAATGGAGTCCGAGAGAGGCATGGCAACCACCGATTTCATGTCGTCGATGCCGTGATCGCAAAGATCGTCGACATTCCAGGAACCTCTGATGGACAACTTGGGGCCGTAGAAACTCCTGGGGCTGACGTGAGGCGTCGACTGGGCCAGCGGAGTGTAAACACCGTCCTTACGGGATTTGTGCACATGGTCATTGGCAGGAATCAATACTTTTAGGGCTTGGTGCTTGGCATACGTCTTCTCAAACTCCCAGCTCGGGCTGCTCATGAGCTCTCGCCTCCTGGCCTCAGTATATGACAATGGACTTGTCACTTCTCGCTCACGCCCACGACTTCCTGGAGACAATTTCCCATCAGTGACGTCAATATCCGGCGTGTCCAAAGTCCTATTCCCAGTGCCATCGCAATCAAATCTGCTGTCCAACTCACTATCAAAAGTAGTCTCGAAGAAAGCGCTTGAGCTTCCATAAGAAATCTGCGATGCTGTGTCGTCTTCTGATCCTCCAACAGAGACGCCACTCTCCGAATGGGATGCGTCAGGGTGGTAGGGACCTTTGTGGTAGATGTCCTCACAACTAGACGCACCAATCACTACCGCTTGCTTGTGTCTACGCCGTGCGTTAAGATCGTCTAGGGAGGAGTAAATATGAGAAGAGTTGAGGTCAGCCTCCGAGTTCGTATGGGATATTCTGTACAGAACCGTGTTGGCCTTGGCATTAAACAGATATATTCTGTGGGGCCCTGACGCGGAGGCCTTGGGAGATTTGGGTACGGCATAGTGACTGATCAGCTTGGAGCGGTCACCGCTGATGTAGAGGATCTTCTTGCTGGGTTGGGACAGGCTCCTCGCAGATGAGAATGCCCGCGGGGGTCGGGCAGGGGAGACAGAGTGGTAACGCGGGAGGTAGGGAAGACTACGGCTGAGACTTCGATTCATTGTTACAGATAGTGAAGACGTCAACAAAACAAATTGACGAGTGATAAAGATATAACGTATTTGTTTACATTTTTCCACTACTACGTGACATCTGCCATCTTTCCAGGTGTCTGCCGTTGGAGGCCAACGACACCTTTCACATTGTCCACACGCTCAGCAGGTGTACATGCAGCCAATGGAACGACATTCTGAAAATAACAAAAGGGCCAAATTAGAAGTGAAACAATTTATTGAATTCGAGAAAACATCGAAAACCCGACATGATATCAAATACTCCTGAAACTTTTACACCAAAACATCAAACCTCGGGGATCATACCAAGGACAATAGACAAGTATTGAGATTTAATCATTCAGCACAGCTGTCATTCTTCATGATGATAAAACATAAGAATACACACTACCCCCACTATCACTACCATCATAACCAACGTAATTATAATTTATATAAATTCATTATCATTTTTAAAAAAATATATATCATTATTCATTATTATTATTATGATGATTATTATTATTATTATTATTATTATTATTATTATTATTATTATTAATACTACTATTACCATTTTTATTATTATTATTCTTTCTTTCTTTATCAATAACCTTTTAGTGCCTTTCGGTGTAAGGTTATTATTATTATTATTAATATTATCAATATCATTATTACCATTATAATTTTCAACAGATCCATTGCCATGCAACACCAGCATGAATGTGTAAACATAAACTGAGGACTCCACCCAAACACTATTGGATACATGTTGACATGCGTACGAAGTAAACATTCTCCGGGCATGGAGATAATGTATGATAATATATACCAGAGGCAACTCGTACAATGATTCGAGAATTGGTGGCTTTCACACACACACACACACACACACACACACATACACACACACACACACACACACAAACACCCACACACACACACACACACACACACACACACACACATCAAACCTCTTTACAAATCAAACAGATATACTATAACGTTTTATTAGTCAGGACTGGGTGGCGTTTTCTTCACAACACAATGTTCGCATATCATTAACCTCATGGTCAGTACCAGATGTAATAGATAAATGGAAGCGTGTGTGTGTGGGGGGGGGGGGAGGAGGAGGAGGAGGGCATAGCCTAATTCACTGTATATTGCAAACATTTTTTTTTAAATCCATAACGTGGCGCAACAAGACTACAAAACTACTTTAAAACAACTGAAACCTCTCTCACTCATTCATTCACTTATACATCAATACAGCCTATATAAATGAATTCCTTGCCTGGAATTGACATCTACCGACATATCACTACAAAGGGCGATAATCCATAAGAAAGGGAGACACACCCGTTGAGGGGACTAGCACCTATGTGATTAAAAAAAGTCCAAGAAGCACAACTTTTGGTCATGGGGTTACCCAGTGGACCTGATGTGGACCAGCTGTTCAACCCGAGGAGCTGGTCCTCTCACAGGACTCCAGACAGATTGCGCGGGCTGAGAGTCAAGCTGTTCCATCTACAAATTCACAGTTTTAAGAAAACGAACGTAGCTTTCCAAAATGTTAGACTGATAGAACTACTTGTCACAAAGAACTGATGATCGAAAATTTGAGGCAGAAAGTTATATCTTTTTTTTAAAGCAGCTAATACGTACTATCCCCCGGTATCTTTATCTCAAATTTGCCAAAAATACAGATGGAACCTTTTGACTCTTAGACCCAATTCGATCAATTCCCCAAACACGCCTCGCCATACAGAAATAGTTGACCCCCATGAATTAAAATGCCAAGTTATTGTGTGGCCGAAAACGAGGACGTGTCCTAAAAAAAAGAGGACACCTTACAAAAGAACATGAAAACACGGGATAAAAGAAGAAAAACACACGACAAACATCAAAATTGACCTAGAAAGTTCATTTGTTGAAATATAAAAGACAAGCTGCTAGCTTTGACGAATATAACGTTTTTGGTAGCCAGATAATAATAATAATAACCTCGTTGGTTGCCAGATGAATATATAACTTCTTTTCACGACACGAAATGAGCCAAGAATTACAAAATGTTTTTAAAAAGCCAACGTGGTTACATGTGAACGAATGGTGGGCGTCACAGCTTAGTAATACGATTAATTTTTATCCTCCTTGTTACAGGTCGCTCATGACAACGGCCCCAAACAACTTGAAATTGAACAATAAGCTGTTATATCACACTCTAACAGCCTTTCAACACAGTCTATTACAAATCATGTGTACACAATACTACTGAATACCGCCAAAATAATACAAGGAATGAGGCAAACCTAGGGGAAATAATAAGGCCGAGAAGACGACTCAAGATTTGATAATGCTTCTTATAATATTATCATGGCCTGAAGGGGGGTTTTCTGGGGTTTTCTTTTTCTTTTATTTATTTATCCATTTTTTGTGAGAATTGAAGTAGATAGACATGAATGAAATGGTCATGTCGCGTTTGGAAATAAGGCGACAGGGTGAGATGGTTTTTTAAAAGTTTAAAGTCACCCGTTGTAAGCCCCTTCATTTTAAAGGTGGGAAGCCTTGCTTTATAGTCCATCTCCGATAGGACTTGAACCCACACCGCAAGAAAAAAAAGTCATTAAAATTCTTTGGCCTGGCCAGCATTCGTACCGCGGACCTCCGGTTCCGCGAGGAAGCGCTTTACGACCTGCACCACAAAGGAGTCCAGAATTGAAGTACATTAGGTACGTTTTGACAAAATTGGTCGAGTTGTGATGGGAAATAAGACGACAAATTAAATACAAAATAAATATTTAGTCGTGGTATACCATAATCAACCTCGTATTATAATTGTGGGATGAATCGAATGTAGCATTTAATATAAACGGAGGTTTGAAGAAAGCAGAAAACCGCGTCAAAGAACCCAAGAAACAAAAAGCCCCAATGTATTTGGTGCCAATTCCCACAAACGACCTCTCACGCCCCCAGCACTCCACGGACCGTTTGGTACCCAACGAGCGTAACGTTAATTCATGCTAGAACTACTCAGGAAAATACAAAATATTATCATTATATTAATAATAGCGTGATTAATCAAGTACTAATGATTTGAACAGCAGGTAATAATTTGTCATCAGTAACGTTAAACAAATTCATTATATTTACACAAAACAGGCAACACATATCTAACATATATCCTTCCTTATCCAATTCCCTTTTACCATATGAGTGCTGGATTTATCTGGATCAAGATATTAAGCCAAGCAGGTGATCAACCCACTGTGAACATAACATATATACTACTCACAAATAATACAAAGTGTGTAGTGCACACTTCTACCATCTATATGCACGACAGATGGACATAAATAATATTTACCATTGACATACGACAATCAAAACAAATACAACACGCTCGACAATGTGGTACACGATAACGCACGAGAGCACGACTTCCAACACACTACGTTCTTTGATCCACGATGACAGTAACGCGATCCCTTGATTTATTTATAAACATATGTTACCTAACTTGGATGTGCAGTTCCACCTTCGTTTTTGATCCTACAATTATACGGCTTTCGGTGGATGTCCCATGAGACGCCATCGCCTTTGAAATTAAATTTGTGTGTTGAAAAGGTTGTAAAACTAACTACTAACAGCAACAGCGTGAATCCATGAAATCAAATCAGTGCGAGGGATCCGAATGGTCAACAGTTAACACAGATGACTTCCATAGCGAGGGTCGAGGTACGAGTTTCACTCTTGAGCATGAAACTTCACTCCATAGATAGTCACTCACAGATTATCTGGTACTCTCGTTGGAGGCGAGGTGGCCGAGTGGTCTAGACTACGGACTTCCATGGCGAGGGTCGTGGGTTCGAGTCCGGCTTCAGCCACTTCGTTTTTTCCGTGGGCAAGAAACTATACTCCGTTTGCCTCACGCGACCAAGGTGTAGAAATGTGTACCAATTTTCAAACGAGTCCTGGGAAAGTATTCTGCGATAGACCAGCGTCATATCCAGAAAGTGACGAATCGTCACTTGCCCGCACAGATTGGAGGTGGACTACTACAAAACACCCCGCCTCTCAAATGATTTTCAAGTATCAAAAGGGGCGTAAAACTTACAACTTTAAACTTTTAAGGGTGAGCAACACACCTACACACCTGAATGAAATCCTTTAATGATAAAATCCAATCCTGGGAACACACAAACACAAAGTAATGTCTTACATGATTTAACTTGTCATCCTCAACGTGTCAATGCAAACAACACAGTAAATCTTTTGTCAATGGGATTATGTTTTCCCGACACACATACCCACACACACTCTCACTCTCCCTCCCCTCTCTCTCTCTCTCTCTCTCTCTCTCTCTCTCTCTCTCTCTCTCTCTCTCTCTCTCTCTCT
>JARBEQ010254792.1:0-10883 GCA_030265355.1 Tritonia tetraquetra
CCCCCAAAACAAAAAACAAAGAAAAACAAAACCAAACAAACCTATAAAATAAATCATTGATAAAAATGAAACGAACGACAGCCGACACAAAAGAATGGATGAAGCGTAGGTGTAGTTTGTTTGTTAGAAGAGAAGGACACATGACACAATTCCGGTCACATCATGCTGGGAAATAGTCAGTGATCATGATGAGGAAAAGTCAAAAAGGCGGAAATTTCATCGGGACTGTTGTCGCCCCGTGATACGCTATTTACGTCAACAAGGAAATACAAATACCACATGGAGGAAAAATGCGAGGAGGGGTAAGAATCCCGAATTTCCTTGGATCTGAGAAAATTATGATCACTGAAATAGTAAGACGATAGTTTTTAAGCGAACAAAATGAGAAACAGAAGTAGACCCTTCCAGCAAAAGCGCCCCCTAACAGCCTGCAGATAAGTGGAGTTTTCACGCAGATATCTATTAATTCAAAGAAACATTGAGTGAATTGTACGTCACCCAGTGGTTGTTTTTTAACTGTAAGTAGTATAGTAGGGGTCCTAGTGGCGCAGAGGTACGGTTCTTGCCTCTCAAGTGAAAGGTATCGGGTTCGAATCCCAGCAGCGACACTGTCGGGTATTTTCTCCTTGAAACTCGGTGAAAACCTATTAGCCACTTCCCTGATCCTATTCAGGTAGGTGGGATCAAGAACCTAGTCCTATCGGAGATGGACGATAAACTCGTTAAAGAACCCTTGGCAGTTTAAAATCGATAAGAGTAGGCCGCAAGGCCGCTGTCCGGGCAAAATTAATTCGTACCACAAAGGTCACAGTGGGTTAAAATTAATTCGTACCACAAAGGTCACAGTGGGTTGATCACCTGCTTGGCTTAATACCTTCATCCAGAGAAATCCAGCTTCATAGTGCTGGCCCTACACTGTACTGGTAACAGGGAACTGGATAAGAAAGAAAGTAGTATAGTATGTCCTTAAGGAGCTTAACCCGATTTCGGTAGCGTTTTGTCACTTTCTGGATAGGACGCTGGTCTATCGCAGAAGACTTTCCCAAGACTTGTTTGAGAATTGGTACCCATTTCTGAACCTGGGTCAAGGGAGGCAAACGGAGTAAAAATTCTTGCCCAAGGAAGATATGAAGTGCCTGAAGGCGGTCTCGAACCCACGACCCTCAGCATAGAAGTCCTTAGTCTAGACCAATCGGCCAACTCGCCTCCTATTTCTTATCTGTGAGCGGCGGCAAAGGTTGAATATTATCAAGAAAGAAAGACAAAAAGGAAGAAAAAAAGAAAGAAAAAAAGAAAGAAAGAAAAAAAGAAAGAAAGAAAAAAGAAAGAAAGAAAAAAAGAAAGAAAGAAAAAAGAAGAAAAAAAGGAAAGAAAGAAAGAAAGAAGAAAGAAAGAAAAAAGAAAGAAGAAAGAAAGAAAGAAAGAAAAAAGAAAGAAGAAAGAAAGAAAGAAAAAAGAAAGAAAGAAAGAAAGAAGAAAGAAAGAAAGAAAAAAAGAAAGAAAGAAAAAAAGAAAGAAAGAAGAAAGAAAGAAAGAAAGAAAAAAAGAAAGAAAGAAAGAAGAAAGAAAGAACAACAAAGGGGGGACAACCCTAAGTGGAGGATCTTCCCCAAGGGTACAACAATGTACCTTCCCTCTCCTTGAGTATCGTTTCCTGCTGCTGGACAAGGGCCAGGATCTGTTGTTGATAGTGCTGTCTCTCCACACTAAGGTTTTGCTCCGCGTTTTCTTTCTCCTCGCCAACCCTGATGGACGGAGAAAGGAACATGGTGTGGTGTATATTATGTGACTGGAACATAGGTTGGAGATACAGTAGCGGTAGTCAGATTCAATGAGGTCATTGAAACTGATCGAAAGAGGCGCCGGAGGTCAAACGGTTAGCACGTTGAACCGGTCAGCGTGGACAAGTTACATTGATCGTGATCAGTGTCTGGACGGGTGACCACTCGGGCGCTGTGCCCTTAGGTAAGGCACTTAACTCTGCTTACCTCACTCGACTCAGGTGTAAATGAGTACCCGTCGAGGGCATAGAACGATCTTGTCAGAATGCTAGTGCTGAAGCGCCTAACAACAGGCAACTCGCACTGTATACTCCTCATGAAGTTGAGAAGGATACAGGAGTGCTATGGCCTGCAGGGGGTAAACAATACGTTGTAAAGTGCATAGAGCATGATGAATTTCATGGATATGCGCTATATAAGTGCTATGCTTTACTTTACAATTTATAAGTGAACCTTTTCAACAATCTTGAGATAATCACTAATAGACATATCAATTACTCACAAGGGTCTGGAGACTTTGGCATTTCGGGTGTATTCCTTAGTATTTCAATAACGTGTGGGTAATCTGGTTCCAAGCATTTCAACAATTTTCCAAATCCTTCCTTTCCACTATTGAAGACCATATCAAAAAATCTGTTTGTTTTCGCTTTTCTTCCTCCATGAGTTCCTTCAATTTCTGATTTGTCATCATTGTCGATGAGTCCAAGTGCATAAGCATGAGGACAAATGTAAGAGGTATCAATCTCGCTAATCAGGAATGGAAAGTTGACTCTAAGTTTATATTCATCTTCTGGTCTTAGCTTTCCTTTAGACACAGACATATTGTTCCTTATCTGAAACACAATGAAAACAAATTATAGATTATCATTGAGATGTGTTGTAGGCTGAGAGCCAGAAGTAACATTCTTCATTTTTAGAAAAACGACTCTTTAGTTTGCAAATGAAGATAAACATTTCTAAAAATCTCATTAAGAAAACAAACAGAAGAATAGATTATATACAAGATGGAAAGCCATAAGAATGACTTTTTCTTTCTTTCTTATCCAGTTCCGTTACCATTACAGTGTAGGGCCCACACTACGAGGCATATTTACTCCGGATAAAGATATTAGGCCAAGCAGGTGATCAGCCCACTGTGACATTTTTTGAGGTAGGAAATAATTTTTACTGCCAATTGTTCTTTAACGTGCACAACTTGAACACTGGACCTCTGAATTTATAGTCTGTCTTCGATAGGACTAGGTTCTTGATCCCACCTACCTTCATAGGAGACCAGGGGAGTGGCAAATAGCTTTATACTGAGTTTTATGAAGAAAAACAACAACTGTTGCTGCTGAGATTTGAACCTTTCACTTCAAAGGCCAGAACCATACCTCTGGACTCTGAGCCACTGGGGCCCCCATAAGAATGACTCACAGATTTATTTTTAGTACACATATTCACTTCTAGCCCTCAGCTTTGTCTGGTATCATTCTAATAAAACAAGCTGTTGTTAGACGTCGATATCAGTGAAAAGTGAAAAACATAAATCAAGGTTAATGCCTTTCCCCCCCCACAATTCAATTCAATGATAGTGACAAAAAATGAAAAAGGAGGGAATTTGGGCTTGAGATTGTATTAAACTTAAACCATTCAACTAATTTTGCAAGTCATAATGATAGTATAAAGAAGAAAAAAAATCACCATTGCTGTCGTCACTGAGTATTTTGAGTTTTTCACCTTTGCTGACGTGACGCTACTTTTTCATTTTGCATGTCGTGGACAAAAAGAATCGACTTTTTTTCCTGTAAACTAAGCTCCAAAAGTGTGATTTGCTTTTCTATGGTTAACGTAAGCCACACATTTTTGTTAATTGGATAAAGTCAACCAAAAAACCTTTTCCCTTTTTCTCCACAATGTATAACATCGTTACAAGGTTGATTAAATGCTGCCTACTACTACTATGTCTGTAAACATCCACTTTCAAAGTACTGTCACCAAAGATAATATATAGATAAGATAAACAGCATTTTTCATTATATAATGAGTGAGGATAATTTAAGAGTTGTTTCCCCTGATTTGGTGAGTTTATTTCACCCAAAGGTACTTCACTTCTAAACACAAAAGTTTCGTAATTTTTCAATTTCGATAAATGGTAAGAGCGAAGTATTTTGAATCAAACGATATCACTCTCCTACTGACCTCGGTAAAACTACTTGAGTCTTGTATCTTACTATTGACCATCTTTGCTGTCACTGTCAGACAATCTAACCCCCCCAACCCTACAAACTTGTTTAAGGGTCACTGCTACAGTAACTAGTCTGTAGTTATTTGAATCTTTTATTCATTGTTTACTTTATACTTTACTATCAATTTCTTTGGCGAGGCTACCTTGCCTTTGCTGACAGTTCAAATTTTCATGACAGCAAACTGCATATACTCCGATATATGCTTTTGTCATTACTTTGTGCAATATTTGTCTGTTGTACCATCAAGAATAAATATATTGTTAACTAAAATCATCATCATATCTTATCGCACCTGTGCTGGATCCAGTTTTTAGCTTCTTTGTTGCAATATCTCAAGTCTGAGTTGGTGCACGTTGGTCCAAATTCACAATCAGTGAGGATGTGTTTCATGGTCTGTGCTGGATCTCCGCACAAGCACTCACTGGTTATGGCTAGTCCCCACTTGACCAGGTTGTTTCCCGTCTTACCCATTCCTATTTTTAAAAACGGCTGTTTGTTAACAGAGATTCTATAATCTTTGCAATCCTGGTATTGCAGGTCATTCTGGCTACCTTGAGGAGAAGAATTCTGTGATTTACTGTGTCGTATGTAGCTGTTAGTTGTTAGGTCGACGAACACAGCACTGGTGATCTGTTTATTCTCATAGCCATCTTCGATGTACTGTTTAAGATTCATAAGTTGGTCACAGCAAGATCTTCCTGGGCGAAATCCGGCTTGGTCAGCCGAGAGTTGTTCTTCGACTATATGGGATATTCGAGCTAGTATTATGCGCTCATACAGATTGACTAGTATGCACAGGGGGGATATAGGACGGTAACTCTTTCTGTTATTTGGGTCTTTCCCATGTTTCAGAAGGGTAACTACTTTTGCTTGCCTCCATGTCTTTGGAATCATGCAGGATGCTGCGCAGCTGTTGAACAAAGAAAGTATCCACGATCTGGTCTCTGGCCCAAAGTGTTGTATCATTTCTGTAGTGATACCGTCGAGGCCACCTGCTTTCCCAGGTTTTATATTATGCTTCATGGCTTCCTCAAATTCGAAAGTAGTGACTGGGTCTATTTGGTCTTTACTCGCTTGTGCAATGAGGTTCATTTCTTGTTTCTGCTCTTTCAGATGTCCTCATTCTTTGTGTTGTGATTTCCCATTTCATTAAAGTTGGGGGCAAGTTTTGCTTCACCACGCGCAACAATGGATGGGGTGGTAAAAGGATAGCCCCTTAGCCCCCTACCATGGAAGGATCAAAGAAACTAAGCTTCAACGCAGAAGGAATATCACCAGCAAAGATAGAAATACTATCCAGCCTCAAGGTAGATCTTTGTCTCCACGAGACACACCTAATATACCAGGCACGCACCTAATCGTCCACCATGGTAGCACTGTCCATGGAAGTACTATCTATGCACGGGATAAGTCCACTTTAATGAACAGCCAGGACATGTCAGGCAATGGTTTGGAAATCCTGAAAGTAGAAACCCAACACCTGAATATCATCTCTGTTTACAAGCCTCCATCAACTCCGTCCAAGTGCTCCCAAATTGACAGTCAGAACCAAAAGCCTCTCCTTGTAATAGGTGACTTCAACAGCCATAACACTATATATGAGGTTACAGTGAAAACAACACCGATGGCGATGCTGTTGAGCAATGGTCTCTAAGTAACAATCTGTCGATCCTACACAATGCTAAGGACAACTAAAATGGAGAGATGCATTTAAGATGTTAAGAACTGGATGGTACAGAACAAGCTGACTGAAAATGAATGAGGAGAAGATGAAAGTGTTGTTTTATAACCCTAAATCTCTTGTACTCCCAATCAAAAATAATTACCTAGGAATTGACACAGAAAGAGTATATTTCACTAATAACGTAAAGAACCTTGGTTTCTTTTTTGACTGTAGGTTATCAATGGAAACACATTTAAAACAATTTGTGCAAAGGCCTATTTTGTGAACGTAGTAGATTAGAATGGGGCAAATATGAGGGTGGCGACCTCCTTGTTTTTTTTATTGCTCAAGCAGCCAATGAATGAATTGCTTGATTTGAAATTGGTGAACTGGCAAGAAAAGACACCGTTACAATGATATTAAAGTGTTCACTACTCACGAAAACAATGTTTGACATCAGTCGCAATACAAAAATCCGCGTCTTTTATGCTTTTATCATTTGCAAATGTCTTGATAATCAATGATCCATTTTCACATGCTTTTGTCATTAATTTGTGCGGTATATATTTGTGTGATGTACGTTGATATAGTTTTATTGTATAGTAGAGTTTTAACTTCATAATTCGTAAAAATTGCTTGTCACTGCCCACTGTTAATGCTCCTTGAGCAATTAAGAATGGGATAAGGCACTCTAGAAATATCTACTTTATTATTATTATTATTATACATACCTTACACCGAAAGGTACTAAAGGTTATTGATAAAGAAAGAAAGAATTATTATTATTATCATAATCTATCTTATAGATATCTAGAATATTGATACAAATTATTTTTTTTGAAGGAGTCGCTGACACAGTTTCTGATATGAACAACATCATTGAATATTGACATTTGAAAAACGAATTTAACTTCAATCTCTGTCAGAATAACAATTTATTGGTTTAGACTAGATAGCTCTTGATAGATCTTAGATGTCATCTATCACGGACTAAAAAAAATACTCGGTGAAAAAAATCCAAACTGGCAAACGTCAGTAATACCAAAGATCATCTTTAATCTTTGATTGATACAGAGTCTAATGCAACCTGTCGTAAACATTGATAGTCTATCTAGAGCAGTGGTTCTCAACCTTTTTCAATCCGCGACCCCCTTTTGATTGTTTGGCAAGTAGAACGACCCCTCATACCCCAACCCCCAAATAAAGTAATAAACAAGCCCTTTAAAGCACAAAATCCTCAATGATCTCGCGACCCCCCAAGAATGGGGTTGAGAACCGCTGATCTAGAGTCTAGACTACATTCAATAATAATCTGTTGGTAGATACACGCGTTTAGTACACGACAAAGGGAAATTTAGACCTTATAGGAATTCTTTCAAAATATAAACATGGTTAGATCTAAGCTATAGCACTTACGCCAAAGATCATGTACAATGGTGATCTTTGCTTTCGCCCCAGGCTACTACTACTACCACCACAACACTAGACGCTTATTATACCGGAAGCTTTTCGGTTCATTACTCATTACTCACCAATTTAGATTTTCTTAGAATTCGTAAATTTGAATCTAAAAATAGATTAGGTGATTTATGTTCAATCCTTTTTTAGATTTTGATTTTTTTGTATTACTTTTAAAAAATTAATGTTTTTCCAGTTTTTATTGAGCTTTACAAGCGGTGGAATCCCCGTTACAGCCGAGTTCGCGCTAATTGAGCATCGTGCGTTATAGCACGCTTGCTACTTAAATAGAGATGTAAAACTGGGATTTGATTTGGCACTGTTATATCCGAGTTCCTGTTATAACCGAGGCCGTTATAAGTGGACTCGACTGTATTATCAAAACTCATATAAATGTGGATAATAACGATTCGTGATGTTTTACGTTTCCAGTGAAATAGACACAATTCAAGGGAGGTGATGTTTATTTTTAAGAAAATTAAGAGCAGAATTTGTGTGTTGTGATATTTGAGAATGAAAGAGGTTCCGAAGTTTTTATGGGTGGCTAATTAGCTCAGTTGGTTAGATCGTGACCTCTGTCTCTGGCAAGGCAGTGTTGTACACTGCGGTGTAGGTTCGATTCTCACTGTCGATTTTTCCACTTTTCTTTCTATGGCTACTTTCTGTGTATTTCTGGCGCTTAAAACATTTCCCGACGTTGCTTGGCAATTTTCTAGTGCCTGCTCCCCTTCAATTAATATATATCAGAATTATGTCTGTGAAGTTGTTAGTTTTACGCCATTAGCAACTCAGTTGAGTTCCTATCAAAGGAAGACATCTGGTTTATAGCCCATTTTCGATAGGCATTACATGACTTTCCTGACTCCCTTCTCCCTTCTTCGACAGTCTACACTCATAACGACATTCAGGAGAAAACTGATAAAGTAGACAGAGCAGCCACTTCCGTTGGATTAAAGATTAACCAAGCAAAAACAAAGTTTAAAAAAATCAAACACAAAGACAAAATTGGCAGATAAAGTCCACAATGAAAATTTGGAAGAAGTCAATGAATTTAAATACTTTGGAAGCATCGTGACATCAGAGAATGAGAGGGAAAAGGAAATAAACACCAGGATAGCGCCGGTCGTATCTGCATGTAATAAAAAGAGAAGCATCTGGAAATGTAAAAAAAAATACTCATTAAAAACGAAATTATGATTATATTTATCAAATGTCAGATCAATCTTGCTGTACGCAGCGGAAACCTGGAGAACCAACAAAAAGATTGAAAGCAGATTAAAAGGGTTCGAAGGACTTTGCCTTAGAAAATTACTAAAAATTAAATGGGAAGATTCGATTTCAAACAAGAAGATCGCCACAAAGACAGGAATCAACAATATTGTTGTTGAAGTATGGAAAAGAAGATGGAGGTGGATATGCCATGTCCTCAGAATGAAGAGAACAAGACACCCAGTCATGGCTTTGACATGGACACCCCAAGGCAGAAAGGGAGGCCGATGGGAACATGGGGAAGGTCTGTCGCAAGACAACACTAACGCTTCTAAGAAGAATGTGTGGGAAACGATTCTATCATCGTGGCTGCGACATCAGTAAAACAAGAGTCATAACAAATAGAGTCTCCCAAGGCTGTCCCACGCTGTCTCTATTCAACATCTATATCAATGGCATGCCCAAGACAAAAGCCTTGAGGTTTAGATATGCTAACGAGTTAAATGACACCGAAGAACTTGAAAGAAGACTTAGCCACGGCACACAGACTCCTGAAACATGATTGTTATTGACACTGGTACCTAAAACGGTAACAAGCCTCTCCCACCTCAACAATCACCAGTCAAACCAATCACTGAACGTGCAGTAAAAAAAACACCACACTTCCAACAGACAGCCATCCCAAATACTTCGAGAGTAACTCTTGATCGGTCACTCACCTACGGTTGTGTGCCATTTGCCGTAAGTTTTCGAGATGTTCTGCTGATGTTAGTTGCAACGTGGTGTCTTTGCGTTTCTTTAGTTAAGTGTGACTGGAAGCGTCATGCTTGGTCTTCCCTTGTGTCTGCTCTCAGTTTGTGTAAAGTAGAACACCATTGCTTTGTTTACTGGGATATTATCGTTTCTCCATCTTAATTCTAGAATTTGGATTGATAACGGCCTTTCCTTGCATTTCATATAAATAAATAGACTGATTTATTATCTGTTCCGGATACCTAATTCCCAAAATTCTTCTTAGTTGTTGTCTGTGAAAAGCAACTTTTCCTCCTCTGTTTTTGTTACACCCCATATGGCGCTGGTGTACATCAATGCGGACTTGACGAGATTGTTGTAGAGTTTGAGTGGTATGTTTCGTTTGATTTTATCGTTTTTGATCCAAATGTTTGTCGGTCTGTTCATAGCCACTTGGGAAGGATGTTTCTCCTTTTGGATGTCTTCTTTGTCTCCATGTTTTGAACCTACCTTTTTCACAATTTTCCAGCTTTCATCTTGTCTGCTAAGTGTTGTGTATTCTGTTTTTAACGTTTACAAATAAGATATACTTTTCTCATATCTTTTGGACATGGCTGACATCTTTCTTTCTTATCCAGTTCCCTTTTACCATTACAGTGTAGGGCCTGCACTATGAGTGCTGGATTTCTGTGGATCAAGATATTAAGCCAAGCAGGTGATCAACCCACTGTGAATGGTCGACATCTACAAAGTTTAACCCTATAAAATCAACATCATCTGCAGATAGATCACCTCTTTTGGCATCCTATTTGCACAAATCATGTTAATCGACGTGTTGCTGAGCAGAAAACGTATCATTCTTGCTTCATCCTCCTCCACTACTTTGGAAATGACACCGAGAAGAAGCTCTCTATTGATGGTGTCAAACGCGGCTGACTGTTATCTTCACTTCTAGTTTTGGCTGATAAAATCACCCGTGTGTCCAAACAACATCGGAGGTCCTGCGGCACAAACATGTGTGTGTGTGTGTGTGTGTTTGTGTGACACAAACACACACACACACACACATACACATAGACACACACACATACACACACACACACACACCTGCACACACAGTTGTAAACAACTAAAGGCCCATTTTGAGATTACATAAAATACACTAAAACTGGTAGTACATATCAAAAGTGGCCGGGTAAAATGCAATAAAAACATAATCAAGGAAACAATATTTAGTTCAGATTGTATGCTCGACAGAACAGTTCAGTTTTCAGTCGCTTTTTAAAAGAAGTTAAGTCCGAGCTTGTTCTGGTATTGTAGCTCATGTTGTTCCAGGGACGGGATGCACTAACACTAAAGGCTTCTTCGTTAAACAGTGTGGATTTGGGAAGTTCTTTTAACAGAGAAGCATGTGAGGATCTTAGAGAGCGCCTGGGTTTATAAACATGAATAATTTCCTGCAAATATGATGGTGACATGTCATGGATACAATTATAAGAGTGAGTAAGTATCTTAAAATCAATTCTTTCCTTAATGGGCAGCTAATGGAGACTTTCTAGAATGGGTGTTACATGCTCACTCTTTTTGGACAACATTACCAATCTGGCAGCCTTATTTTGTATTTTCTGGAGCCTTTCAATTACTTTATTTGGACACCCTGATAAAAGTGCATTGCGATAATCTAACCGACTGAGAATGAAAGAAATCACAAGCATCTTGGTAGTTCAATATCTAACAAATGTCTTATTTTGGCAATATTCCTGAGATGATAATTGCAGATTTGTATAATCTTAGAGACATGACTATGCATAT
>JARBEQ010254803.1:0-10883 GCA_030265355.1 Tritonia tetraquetra
ATAATTAATAACATAGAGAGAATAATATACAAAGAAGAAAACAAAAATAAGATTAGTGCTTGTAAATGAAACTTGAGATAAAAACAAATGACGTGAAAACATTTCTAGGAACAGTTCGTGTAACGAGTCTTTGGGGGTTTTGCTGCTGCTGCTACTGTTGTTGTTGTTGTTTCATTCTTTCTTTCAATTTGTTTTGTTTTGTTTTTGCTGAGGGGGGTGTTTTTCAGTTATGACCTCGCATGATTACATAAATTCTGAAATCTTATTGGCTAGTCCACAATTTTGCATCAGGAATCGATGTAATTTTCTGCTATGAAAAAAATGTGAGAATCGTACACGCTCCAAGAACCATTAGCGAAAAGCTATCGATAAGAGCTACTCGGTCTAAAAATAACGACGACAAAATTCAGGTACCGGGTAATGAGCTTAAATCGTCCAACAGAATGTCAACTGTCTCTCATAGAATGAAAGGGAATGCGTTACCGCTTTGTCACTGACATTTTGGTGCTTTTCTGTTTATTTGCTTTTGGTGCTTGTGGTGCTTTTCTGTTTATTTGCTTTTGGTGCTTTTGGTGCTTTTCTGTTTATTTGCTTTTTGGAAGGAAAAAGGTTGTTACACCGTGGATAACTATCAAGCCCAATTTGCATCCTTTCGATATGTTTGTACTCTGGTGGTCTGAGGCAATCAACACTGAAAAGTTTATCGTTTTGAAATAATATAGCTGTGGTCGATCGAATTTGAAAATTGCTATGTTTGTTTTAAGCACAGTGGGCTGATCACCTGCTTGCCTTATCTACCCAGATTTCTTCCGGCACTGTGTTAAAGCAAGGTAGGAACATGTTTACGTGCCAGAAAAAACAAAGAAAAATAATCATAGAAGAAAAGTGGAAAGTCGACAGTGGGAATCGAACCCACATCGCGGCGTACGACAGAAACAGAGGCCACGCTCTAACCAACTTAGCTAATTAGCCACCCCAAAAAAGGTGGTTCATTGGTCAGGGCATTCGTTCGCTCATAACATTTGACACCGCCCACTGGTGTGGATTACAATCAGCAAGGCTGAACATTGAGCTGGCCTCAACAATCCTTAGGGGTATAATGCGGGTTGGATAACAAAACAAAACAAGGCAATTGTGAGAGTCGTTCACGCCTCATGAACTATTTGAGAAGGCTATCTACTAAAAATAACGACAAAGTATTTCAGGTACTGTGTAATGAACTTAGATTGTCCAACAAAATGTCAACTGTCTCTAGTAGAATGAACCACTTCTAGTGAGTCTAGAGAAACCGTGTCAAATCGGTCAAAGATCAGTCGGAGATGTGGGAAAACTGAGGTTATTTAAGTATGATTTATATAAGTCTATAATGGATCTCTGTCATTATGTTGTATTACTCATTATAGTGGTTATATAGGTGGGTGTCCCATATTTGATGAACCCAAAACGAAATATAATTCTATAAAAACGAATAAAGATACAAATCAACATTTTTGCTGTGTGTATTGACAACTATTGCGCATTTAATCGAGTCAAGTATTGTTACGTTGCCCAGAGTGGAAGAACCTCCCAGTTTTTATCAATAGCTGAGGGGATACCCTCAAGGGCTACCGTAATTCCTCGCTATGGTCAAGTGAAGCAGTCAGAGTCAAATTTGTTTTTTGTTTATTTGCTTTTTGGTTGTTGCTGTTGTTTTGTTTGTTTTTTGTTTTTTGTTGAACCCACAACCCTTGCCACGGAATCCACTCTCTTGACCACTTCGCCTACATGCCTAAATACCAGCCAAGTAGGGGGCGCTCAAGTGAGCACAATTTCTCATCATGTTTGGTGGGGGCGTCTGTGGCTCAGTTATTGTCAAGTCACTCATTCGACTATTTCATATTTTATATATTTCCTTACAATCAGATCGATGTGTCTCTTCTTCATTGCTAAAATCGTATTTTTTGTAACGAGGTTTCCTTTACCATTGAGTCTATTTAAAAAATGACGAATTAAACAGTATACGTTTTGCGCATCGTCGGAACAACTTTTAATACCGACACTGACACTATAGAATGTCCAAAGTGCTGGCTCTATATCATGGACATGCGTATTGATCCAAACCCTAATGTTTGCCAGCTTGCCCTGACACCTTGTCGCGAGACACACTCTTGGATCGGGGGTGGGGGTGGGGGTACAGCCATTTCAACATTATTAATGTGCTGATCAAATCTTGTCGAAATGCCCAAAGTGGCAAATTCCCCCTGTCTTGATAGCCGAGAGTTTGTTTATTCAGAGTGGCTCACGGCGCCAAAAAAAAAGGATGATAGATGCAGTGGAATAATCTCCCGTTGGTCTGAATTCTTTGGATCCAAAAGCATT
This sequence comes from Tritonia tetraquetra, assembly GCA_030265355.1. NCBI lineage: Eukaryota > Metazoa > Mollusca > Gastropoda > Nudibranchia > Tritoniidae > Tritonia > Tritonia tetraquetra. The sequence continues at coordinate 2,359 of JARBEQ010254803.1, forward strand.
TCAGCTCTTTTTGGGCGATACGCATGCTTGCAATCAGATGTAGTAATATTATGTTGTAGGTATTGCATGCGCAGTTTGGAATGGAACAAGGGACTGACCCCAACATTGCAATGCGAAATAAGTTTGTTTGTTTGTTTGTTTGATCGAATACCGTTAATATCGCAGAGCAGTGTTGGGGCCAACCCCATGTTCAGTCATAAAAGGCACACAAGATACCCGGTATAAATCGTGGCCGAACACAGAGTTGGAAAAACTCTGGCTTAAAGAATTTCAGACAAGCAGATGATCAGCTCACTGTGTCCTAAACTCTTTATTGGCACCATGAGTAATACACTGAGCAGTATAAATCATAAACAAGGTTAATAAACAAATTAGTGTAGCCCTTGTGGTCGCCTCCTCAGCTATGTAAGAACTGGGAGAATGTGCCGCTTTGGGCAGAAAACAAAACAACAACAAAAAATGCAATTTCATGTTTGGCCATGCAAACAGAGTCGTGCTATCTGTGGTGGAGCAAGGAGCTTACCCCTGCATTACTTGGCGGTATTAATGGGGCATTTTAATAAGTTCTAACGTTTGGAGTTTTTCGCCCTTTTCAAGAAATAACGGTAATAGTAAAGGTGGTTCTAAATAACTTGAGAAGATTTATTCCACGAGAATCTCCAGGATAGAGCCGTGAAAACTCTAAAAGGACCAGAGAGAAAAAAAAACCCACGCAAGGTGAGCTCGAACCCGGTCCTCCGCATCCAAAGTCGAATGACTTGACCACTGAGCTTGGCTTAATCAATCAAACAAATAGTATGCGCTACGCATCATATACAGGGATGTCTTCTTTTGTAAAAAAAAAAAAAAAAGCAATATGATACGTCTCAGAGAGATTTGGATTTTACGAAGAAAACAAATTGTACTCTTTTTTATGGGACACCTTGAACTGAAAGGGTCTGAAAAACTGTATCAGGCAGTATCATAGTGTATATCCAGCCATATATAGGTACAAAGGCGGGGGTGAAACGTATTGGCAGACTGACAGGTGGACAGATAGACACATTGGCAGAGATGGGTTGACAGATAGACGGATGGACAGATAGACACACGGGCAGGTCGCAGACGATGAGAGAGATGGGTTGACAGATAAACGGATGGACAGATAGACACACGGGCAGGTCGCAGACGATGAGAGAGATGGGTTGACAGATAGACGGATGGACAGATATATACACGGGCAGGTCGCAGAAGATGAGAGAGATGGGTTGATAGATAAACGGATGGACAGATATATACACGGGCAGGTCGCAGAAGATGAGAGAGATGGGTTGATAGATAGACAGATGGACAGGAACTAAAATGCATGGAGATAATGTTGAGAGAGACATAATATTGTCAGACATACACGGGTAGAACATTTTCGAGCCGCACAAGAGTAACAAACCGACAGACAAACAGATAGACACGTTGGCTAACTCACTTTACAATCGAATCTCATGCAAGCATGAGATGACAACGTGGACGAAAAGCTAATGTCCCTAGGGCACGCTCCTTGAAATATATATATAATCTAGTTTCTATGATTACAATTATTCAGACAAACATTCAGCGTCATGTGTATATACAGTATCTAAGATATCTATCTTTACAGATCCTGGATCCGCTTAATGGCTTGTTCACATTCGCCGGGATTCAGTACTTTCCGAACGGGAAACTGCACGGTCGTCCCATTAAAATAGATTGACTGTTTAATTTATTGGCACTATTGAACGGAAGCAAACTATGACCTGTGTTATCAGCGTTGCATCCCTCTGAAAGGGGAGCGAATAAAACCAGACGCAGTGCGGAAAGTACTGAAAAACCGCGCCATGTGAACAGGCCATCATTGTAATAACATACTTGCACATTTTCGTATCTTTTTTTTTTAAAGAGTGCATTCATAAGAGAAAAAAACCACTTCCTCTTGAAAACAATTGACGAGACAGATATACAAACCAACCGTTGGGCAGGGTGGGGCAAGGGTAGCATAAGAATTTGTCTTGAAATCGCCTTCACAATTGAATCAACCGCCAGCACGACTTGACAACGTGTACAGAAACCCTAATTCCCAAGCATGTTGCCAAACCTCTGGAGAGAGCGCGCTCTCTCTCTCTCTCTCTCTCTCTCTCTCTCTCTCTCTCTCTCTCTCTCTCTCTCTCTCTATCTATCTATCTCTCTCTCTTGCTCGCTCGCTCGCTCGCTCTTTCTCTCTCCCACCCCCGCACCTCTAATAAGAGCAGAACTCCATGCGAGTGACATGAATAGTTAATTAGATGCTATGTCCAGAGCCTGCACGGAGCACTCAGGAAAACACGTCCAGGCCCGTGAGTGGACACGGGCCAGTAAGGTTAAAGCGTTATAATTCTTTAAGGGCCCTGGAAATATGGAATGAACCTCATTGTCCGTGATACACTAGCTACCGAAGAGTCTGTTCTTCGAACAGTAGATACAAAAAAAAAGAATCGATTGTTTTGTATGCTATTGTTTTAGTATTAGGCCAGTAACGCACTAAGTCAAAACAGACTTAACTCATTCACTCCATAAAGCCGAAATATAGGCTTTTGAACGGATGTAAAGCCAATATATCGGCTCAACAGAGTTCAATACGTTTCATTAAGAACCTTCACAATCACTATAGAATGATTCTATGTTCGATTCTCAACATTTTGATCTATGACGTGATGAATTTTAATCAATTCTATGGCATTTTTGGGTCTTTTTTATCACATCATTATCTTGGGATCAGCGAAATTATTCTGTCCACACGCGAACAAAACCTTGAGTGAATGAGTTAAGTCTGTTTTGACTTAGTGTGCATGGCTTCTATGTTTCCCTTTGGTTGCAAAACTTGAAACAGACTTGCTTTTGATTTGTCATGCGCGCCGTCCCTACAAAACTCAAGGTCACCGATCTAAGTTAAAACCGACTTTAGTCAGTTTTGTCTTCGTGAGTTACTGGCCTTGGACTCCTCGGAACCATAATGTGTCAAAGGTTCGAAAGGTGTTAGTCTAACGCCCATTTCAAAACAGACAGGTCAAGGTCATATCAACAGAACGCTGGAAGATTCCATGTGAATCCACAGGGAAAAGCCATTAAAATTTTCTATGGTTCAGACACAAGGCGGGACTCGAACCCGGACAACCGCATCCATTGACATAACCAGTGCGCTAGGGACACCCCTCCCCCTCCCAATCCCGACATGTTCCAAACAGGGTTGCCAGTTTGGCCTCCTGGAGGCCAAATTCCAGAAATTTGGACTCCTGAGACAGTGTGTGTCTTCCTGAAATCTCGTTTGGCTTCCTGGCCTCCATTTGGCCTCCTGGGAACGTGTGGTGTTAACTGTTTTGCTTTTATTACTGGTACTTGTTAAGCCAAGCTAAAAAAAAAGTTATTTGTGACGGTGAAACAAATCTATAACTGGCACTAGTCCTTAATTGACGTCCCGTCAGCCACGATGGCTATTGTTTACTCTACCAACGCTAGATTTCCTGGGCCAGATAAATTTATCAACACCCACGTCCCTTCTTTACTATTTTTTCGGGAGGGGGGGGGGGGTTGTTTCGTTTTCTACTCATATATTCTTTTGGCCTCCATTTGGCCCTCTGATTCGAACCGTTTGGCCTGCATTTGGCTTTCCTGGGCTTGGTGGTTTGGCTTCCTATCTTTTTTGTTTCTGGCAACCCTGGTTTCAAACTATTAGCAAATAATTCTTAGTCGCCAGAATGCGTCTTGCTATTTTACTTCCATGAAAGTGTCAGGCAGAATATATAAACGGTGACAAAGATAATAATATGATACTCACGTCCCTCTAAAATGCACAATATTATGTTTGGTGTTCTTATGCCAGTCTTAAAAATGTTTTACGATTGGTTGTTTCAGAGATTTAAAAATTGACTCGGCGGTACCGTGTGCACGTTGCGCACGTTAAAGAACCCTTGGCAGTTTAAAATCGAAAAGAGTAGCCGCAAGTGCGTTGTCCGGGCAAAATTAATTCCTACCACAAAAGGTCACAGTGGGTTGATCACCTGCTTGGCTAATATCTTGATCCAGAGAAATCCAGACTCATTGTGCTGGCCCTACACTGTAATGGTAAAAGGGAACTGGATAATAAGTAAGTAAGTGTTTCAGAGATTTAAAAATCAACATGACTTACCTCACTACCAGGAAGTGTACCTACTTTAGTTGTGTGAACCCCATTACAACGTTAAAAAACACCCATTAAGAAGAAACTGGGTCACTCTTGACAGTCTGTCTTTGAAGGCTGCAGTCAATGCCCAAATCTGGGTATGTTTGCTAAGCAAGAAATTCCCGTGGGAGTTTTCATTACTTCCCTGCTGTGCATAAATATGAACTCAACATTCGAATTACGAAACTGAATTCGTGTGGATAAAAGCTGACAGGGATTTCTAGACGCGACCTTTGAGATGAGTATAATGTCAAAAATGCAAACGCCCTTTTTTTCACAGACACGGTAGGGTGTCGGTGATGCAGGCGGGCGAAAATCGTTGCCCAGTCTGACAATATGATATGTTTGTTTGTTTGATCGAACCCTATTAATACCACAGAGCAGTGTTAGAGCCAGCCCTATATTCAGCCATGAAAGGCACACAACATACCCGCCATAAATGCAGACACCCCGGCCACCAAACATGACTAAACACAGAGCCGAACATTCTATGGATCAAAGAATCTCAGACAAGCAGGTGATCAGTAAAATAAAGTAAACTAAGTGTGTAAAGCCTGGATAGAAGGCGGGCTTACCGCCAAAAGTTCTAACGTTTGAAGTTTAACGCTCTTTTTAACACATAAAGGGTCATATCAAAGGCGATTCAACAGAACTTGAGAAGATTCCACGTGAATCTTTAGGGCAGAGCCATGATGAAAACTCTGAAAGGTCCAGAGAAAAACTTCCGTATCAGGCGGGACTTGACCCCGGGTCGTCAAGTGGCATGACCACTGAGCCACGAGCGGTTGGGACTTGAACCCTTGGTCAAGTGCACGCCACAGAGGAGTCCAATACACATGGCTTAGACAGTTCTAAAGTTTAACGTTTTAACCCACGCTACGCTTGCTCGAAACCCGGTCCTCTGCATCCAAAGTCGAGTGACATGACCACAGACGCCCCCCGTGGCTCTTGATAACACGTTTCTAGTCTGGCTAAACATGGATCATTATAACAATAGTGTTAGATATCATTCGCGATACTTTTTTAGTGCAGCGAGTAATATTCAATAGTCTTTCTTTCTTTCTTTCTTATCCAATTCCCTTTTACCATTACAGTGTAGGGCCAGCACAATGAGCCTGGATTTCTCTGGATCAAGCCAAGAAGGTGATCAACCCACTGTGAATATTCAATAGTGTGACATGCAAATACAAAATGAATGAGCAGAGGATCCCAAAAAGGATATCCAAGTGTAACCCTACAGGAACAAAACCACGATGTAGACCTATGGAATTGTGGGTAGAGGTCATCTCTAACATTGTAAAGAGAGGAGACTCCGGTTTATCGTAACTCGGTTAATCGCAATTGTCGATTAATCGCAATTTTCCCCAAGAAACAGAATTAATTGATGTTATATAAGAGTCACTGGTTAATCGCAACAACGGATAATCGCAACAATTGTGCCTCTCCCGTCGTGTTGCGATTAACCGGACTCGACTGTACTTGATGCAAAGGAAAGAATAGAGAAAACTGAAGGAAGAAAACAATAACAAATCATAGCTTGCATACGGTGGTGACTGGAGGACAACACTTCGGATAACGAATTGTTTTGAGTCCATTTTTTATTCATTGTTACGTCCATTTTTCGAGGAAACCGCCATCGTCTCTGGTGGGAATTGAAGGTTCTGTTTGAATTTTTCAGTTCCTTGAAAAACTTAAAAGGTCAAATCCTCCTCGCCCATGATTGAAGTTCTGGATCACCGTACCGTAAATCTATTTTGTTGCTTTTGTTTAACTGTGTTTGTTTTTTGTTTTGTTTTGTTTTGTTTTGTATTTTTGTTTTTGTTTTTTGTTTTTTTGTTTTGGGGGGGGGGGGGGTTAAGTGGGGGTGTAATTTCCGGTATTTTGTCTTCTTCTCTGTGTCTTTCCTTATTTTTCTTTTTTGTTTATTTCTTTGTTGTGTTTTTTTCTTCTTTGATGGTTTCGTTGGGGGTTTGGGTGTAAGCTTAACAAATGTAGACTTTTTAAAATTCGGCCTGAACTTGATCGGCCGTGTCCTTATAATATTGAAAAGGACAAGACATCTAATCGTGGCTTTGACATGGACAACTCAAGGTGAAAGAAAGAAAGGACGACCATTTTGGGAACATGGGGAAGGACAATAAGGATTTTTTCCGATTTATACGTATTCAATCCTCTTCTTCTATTTTTATCTGCTTGGAAAACCGACTTAAAAATACAAGTCTATTGAAGAGAAGAGGAGAGATTAAGTAGGAAAGTCGTGGAACGAGCTCAAAAGGTTGGCCCAAGACAGAGTTGACTGGAGACGATTTATTGACGCCTTATGTTCCCCAACTGACCCGTGAGATGATGGTGATGAAGAACTTGAAATTATCTATAAAGAAAAAGTTCAAATTTTCATCAGCAGCTTTTGTTCTTCATCTGGTCCACATTTGGCACGGGAAAATATCCGATAGCTGTACTTCTCTTTTTACTGTTTGTTCTTCTTATCATTATTCTTCCATTTCGTTTTATTTTTCCTCTTTCACATTGTGTTTTTCTTCTTCTTTCATCTTGCGTTGTTTTTCTTTCAGCTTGTGTTGTTCTTCCTCTCTCACATTATGTTGCTCTTTTTCTTTCTACGTGTGTTGTTCTTCTATCAACTCATGTTCTTCGTCTTTCAGTTTGTGTTGGTCTTCTTTTTATGTGATCTCGTGTTTTGATCAATACAATTATTGATTCGGCCAGATGGTTATTGATTTCTTCCTGTTACCAATTACTTTGTTCGGTAACGCATCGTTAGTTCATGACCGGCAAACCACAATAGCCGTGAGCGATCCCCCGCTAAAGCATCTAATTTCTATTCGACAGTTAGTTCTACGAATCGTTTTCTGACACTCTCACAAGTTCGTTCTTTCCCAGCACACTTGACATCATAATTCTCTATATATCACCATGTGTTGTCCGTGTCACAAATTAGCAGATTCATTTTATCATGGGTGTGTCATTGTGCTGTATGCGCGTATCTACGACGGCAACCAAAAGGCCAGTCCCAGTGATAACACAAACAGTTCTATTAAAAGTTCTAAAGATTAAAAGTTTTACGCCCTTTTAACACATGGAGGTCAAATAAATCAATGGCGGTTCTAAAGAACTTGAGAAGATTCTACGTGAATCCCCATTTTTACGCCCTTTACAACACATGCCGGTCATATTATCAAAGGGGGTTTTACGTGAATCTCCAGGACAGAGCCACAAATACTCTGAAAGGACCAGAAAGAAAAAACACGCAAGGTGGGACCGAACCTGGTCCTCCGCGTCCGAGGTCAAGCCACGAACGCCAACAAAAGTAAATACATAGCTATTATTTTTGTGTTTCTTTATTATCATTTTTAAACCTGAGGTTCAAACAATGCGATTCAAACGACTTTCAATCTTTACGCCACGCTTCGTTAATAATAGCAATGTACATTTATATTGCGCAACGCAATCCTCTTGGGAGAGAGGCTCTGGGCGCAAGAAATTAACTCCGGATCACGACTCAGCTTCGGTTCTGTTCGGTAATTCATTTTGTTTTATAGAACCCGTGCTGTGGTGACAAGACTACTCTCGTGGTGAAAGAAATGCATAGCTATTATTTTTGTGTTTCTTCATTATCATTTATACCTGAGGTTCAAACAATGCGATTCAAACCATTTTCAATCTTTACGCCACGCTTCATTAACTCCGGATCACGATCTCAGCTTCTGTTCGGTTCGGTAATTTATTTTGTTTTATAGAACCCGTGCTGTGGTGACAAGACTACTCTCGTGGTGAAAGAAATTATGCTCTTCAAAAATCGATAAAGAGAATGTTACATTTTACACACATCATAACGAGAACCCTAACCTTACACCGAAAGGTACTAAAAGGTTATTGATGAAGAAAAAAAGATCATGAGAACCCTAACCTTACACCGAAAGGTACTAAAAGGTTATTGATGAAGAAAAAAAGATAATGATAACCCGGTCCTCTGCGTCCAAAGCCGAGTGAGTTAACCACTGAGCCACGGACGCCCCCAATAAATGGCGTAATCACTAAGCAAAAATAAAGGTTTGAACTTTAAAGTTCTACGTTTTATGCCATTGGTAACTCATTATAAGACATAATATCAAAGGCGGGACCTCTCCTGGGACCTCTCATGGGACCTCGCATGGGACCTCTCATAGGACCTCTCATGGGACTTGAGTCCATAAGGAATCCACAGGGTTAGGGCCATAAGAAAGTTCTTTCTTCTTTCTTATCCAATTCCCTTTTACCATTACAGTGTAGGGCCAACACTATGAGGCTGGATTTCTCTGGA
>JARBEQ010254814.1:0-10883 GCA_030265355.1 Tritonia tetraquetra
CAACAGAAATGAAATTCCTAAGAAGATCAATAGGCAAAACAAAGAGAGACAAAATTAGAAATACTAGGATTAGGGAAGAAGTAAAAACTGAAAGTCCGGAAACGAAAATAGATAAAAATTCAATTAATATGATTTAGACACATAAACAGAATGAAAGATAGCAGAATTCCTACAAATACTAGTATGTAAACAGCAAGAAAAACTACCTAGAGGCACACCAAAGAAATTGTGTCAGGATGCAGTTTCAGAAATGATAAAGAAAAGAGAGGATCTAGGCTTGTAGAGGCAAAGAGGAAGTCACTGAATTGGGATCAATGGCGAAAGTTTGTATATCATGCATGAACCTTACACTGAAAAGTACTAAAAGGTTATTGATAAAGAAAAAAGATTATATTGTACTGTGTCATCCAGTTGTTGTTGTGGGTAATTTTTTTCATTTGTGCCAGAGACAATATAATGAAGTGGTGTTTACAACTATCCATAAGGGCATGAATATGATATGTGGGATTGGTTAAGGCCGCTCTGTTCATTGATAGATACATTCAAAATGCAGCAGCAGTAGTAGTTGTTGATCAATTCATTGCATTTACTCTTACTGATTTTGTGCTGTCTTCAGTTTTTTATTCATTTCTTTTTTCAGCTCTCTTCCAAGTCCCAAAAGAATTTTGTGTTGAGAGCTACATGAAAGCTGTGCAACATTTCGAACTTATAAGAAATCATCACAATGTTGAAAAATTGGAAGAAGTGTATTTTGTGGATATTGATGACAACATGGTGAATGCGATTAAACAACATTTTGCACAGAATTGGGATCTTCATAATATAAGTAGAGATGAATTAAGGAAAGATGAAATCAATGTGGAAAAATATTTTGCAAGAAATAGAAGTGCAAGGAGAGATGGAAATCCTTCAAATGCTGGCACGTCAGGTATGATTCGTGGTGAAAGTGGCTAATTTTTTTTAAGTTTTTGAAAATGTGCAAGGTATATTTTTGTTGAAAGGTTCACCAGATATGTAAAATAAGCGTGTTTAACAGTTCATTGTGAGACTCCATTTACCAAAGGGAAAATAAGTAGTGATGTTATAATTGCTGACTTGTACATTGAAAACTGGTTTTAAGACTTACACTGCCACCTTATTTTGGGCAAAGTCTGGCCCACTGCCACCGATGTATTATGGTAACCAGTTTTAAGGGACATGTACAGTCTACTGCCAGTTATCCGACATCATCCATCGCCGTTAAAAGTGTCGGATAAGTGAGCATGTCAGATAAGCGAAATTGCCTCTGGTCTGGTCTCAGCTCGAAGCATGGAAAAAAAGTAAAACTGTCTCAGACCTGTACACAGCATTGCATACATAGTATGATACTAGTGAAGTGCATAAAAATATAATGTACACAATGCAAATCAATTCTTCCATGGCTCATTTCTATATAGCCCATAAACCCAACATCTGGTCCGGTCATGTGTTGAATACAAAATCGTATGTTGGAAAAGTGAACATTAATACAAAGAGAATGTACCATTTTGTTCCCTAAATTAATGTCGGAGTCGGAAAAGTGAATATGTCAGATAGACAAAAGGGAATACGTAGCAATTTATTTTGTTCCCATGCAACTCTGTCAGATAAGTGAGTGTGTCGGATAACTGGCAGTACACTGTTAAAATCATATAAATTAGACTATGCAACTTTGACACTTTAAGGAAACGGTCAGTCAGGGCCGAGCTGTCAATTTGGGTTCATGTGGAATACTTTGCCAGCCATCTTGGATTTGACCTTATATGGAAAAAATATGTTGATTCCCAAAAAATAATATGTAAAAAATATCTAGAGGGTCAAAATAGTACTAAAAAACTTGCTATTTTTCAGGTTATATGATACCATGACTTAGATTATGACTATATCATGTCATACATGGTTCGTGTCTGTAAATTTGGGTGTGGAACTCAGTGCTACCATTTTTTGTATGCGTGTAAATATGGACTTTTCTTACTCATTTTTTCAAAACTTTTGAGTATTTACTTGACTTCCTTTTTCAAGAACATGTTCAGGGAGACGATTTTGCTCAAAAACATCATCATCCTCTAAAATATTATACATCCACTGCTGAAAAGGTTCCTTTTCACTCCTAACCATAGTACCATGCCCCCTTCTCGAGGTGGACCCCCATCATCCACCCCACAGTCACTCAAAACATTGCAGGTTAAGGTTTATTCAGTCCGGACGGGTGGCAGCATAAGTGTTAAAAACATTGAACTTTGCCCTCACACGCTTACTCACACATACACTCCCCACTATTTTTCTCTTTCTTTTTTCGTTTAGCTCCTAAAGAAAATGTATATATATGTATGTATTTGGGTTCCTATAATTTGTACACTGTTTGGCACTGAATGGCTCCCTGCAACTTATATGCTAACTTTATCATTTTAAGATCGACGGTTGCAAATTTGAAATCATTATTAATTTACCTGGTATGCAATGGCCCTTTTTGTGGTGAAAGAGATATAGTTCTTAGCTCAAACTGTTATGTTGTACTTCCTGTTCATACCTTACGATGTGTTTTGATCAACTTTGTCTTCGATTTCGGCCATCTTAAAATGAATTTTGTCAATATTTTTGGGTACGATTGATGATTGATGAGTTTTGCTTTTGCAAAGTCGTCGTGTTTGACAATAATTTGACACTTTAATCAGGTTGTTGCATTCTATCAGTGGATTTGACGTTTGCTTTTTGTGTTGTTATTGGTTAATCAGTAAAGGGATATATTATCAATAACTAGCCTTTGTTCGATTGAGTCAAAATTATCGATTTGATTGGAGCCCTTCAAGCATAATTTTTTTTATGGAAGTGTCTATAATATGGGCTCCATGGAGCCTAGAGCCCATATAGTAATTACCCCCCTCTCATGCTACATAGGCTACATGTAGCCATTCCCCCCCCCCCCCCCCCCTGCTCACACTACATGGGCTCCTTGGAAGAATGATATGATTTCATGTTTATTAGATTCTCTACTAATTGGAAATTTTCTACATTTTTCTTGTCTTTATTGGAAGTTTTCTTCTTTTTTTACTTCATTTACTAACTATATTTCTTTACCCTTTATGGATCTAGTATTCCATGTCCCTATGTTCATATTCCTTTTCCATGCATGACTCGTTACCGTATAATCAATTCTTGAGTCGGGCATACGCCTATTTCTTTGAATCCATTTGGTTCGGGCAAGTAGGAGATTTCCCTGAAATACAAAGAAAAACTAACAAACAACCCTCTACTTTGTACTTTTTAATTGGGCAAACCAACAGGGAGTTTATTTGCATGTGGCCTCTTAATATTTTGTCTAGACATGCACTGTCCTATTGTGTTAGACATCACCATTAAATTTGTTAAATTTTTAAATTCACCTTCTAAATATAGGTTCATCAAGTCATGGAGTCGGTAGTACAGGTGTTGGAGCAAAGCAAAAAACTTCATGGTTGTTTGGTAAGTTTTCACTATTTAATTGATGGGTGATAAAAAGATTTGTTAACTTTCATGACTCTCACCCAAACTCTATCTCTTTAGGCAAAGAAAGGGTTTGTGTTGAAAGATCGGTGTGGCCAGCCTTATGTTGGAAATGGAGCCAAAGGTGTTGTGGATCAAGATTTTACAAGCTGGTGATCAAACTCGCAGAAATTGTAAAGACACACATTGTTGAAAATATAAATTCCTAACATCGTCATGGATCAGGGGTTTCCTTTTGGCAGAGAATGAGTAGCACAATGATTAATAAAGTATAAGAACAGTGTTAGTAAGACAAACCAAACAAGGGTTTAAATCTATAAATAACTATACTATAAGCCTTACTGAAGTCAGGGACTGATGACCCTCTTTGATCTATGGATTAGTAGTGTTTTGTGATTCTATTTTTGACAAGTGTCAGAGATTGTGATTAACTCTGCTCCTGGGGGTCCTGTATTTGTGTTCCCCAATAACACCTTTCTGCTCACTACATTGACAGCAGATCCCTTAATTATAATGATAATAACATGCATTTATGTAGTGCCCATATCCATACTTACATATGCTCGTAGGCGCTTCACAAGATCAGGGTTATATATAACATACAAACAGTATGAAAAAAAATGTCTCAATCAATCACACACATTCCGAGATAATTCAGTTCTTAAATTTGTCTTAAAAGAAATAAAGGATGGAGAAATTCTTGGTTTCATAGGATATTGCGTTCCATACCTGAGGGGTGGTGTAAGTGTAAGTAAAAGAAAGAATTATGAAATTGGTCTTTGGGCATTTTGATTCTAAAATCAAAGAGTTGGACGATCTTCAGGTATGGGGTGGGTTGTAAATTGTGATGAGGGATCTAAGATCTTCTTTCTTTCTTATCCAGTTCCCTGTTACAATTACTGTGTAGGGCCCTCTCTAGGAGGCAGTTTTACTCTGGATCAATATATTAGGCCAAGCAGGTGATCAGCCCTCTGTGACTTTTTTGTGGTAGGAATTAATTTTGACCGGACAGCGGCCTTTCGGCCTACTCTTCTTGATTTCCAACTGCCAAGTGTTCTTAACATGCACAACTTGCACACGGGACCTCCGAATTTATCGTCCGTCTCCGATAGGACTTGGTTCTTGATCCCACCTACCTTCATAGGATCAGGGGAGTGGCAAATGGGTTTATACAGAGTTTTATGACGAAAAACAACAACTGTCGCTGCTGGGATTCAAATCCGGTACCTTTCGCTTCAAAGGACAGAACCATACCTCTGAACCACTGAGACCCCCGGGATTTAAGATAATCTGGGGAATTTTCATCATGAATCCATTTGAACATAAGGAATGCGATTTTTAATTCAATTCTTTTCTCTATCGGCAACCAGGGAAGCTGCTTTAGGATTGGGGATATGCTGTCCCTTAGTTTTGATCTGGTAATATCCCTGGCAGTTTTGTTTTGCATTTTTTGTAGCCTTTGAGTGAAGCACCTGGGCATGACATAGAGAAGAGAGTTTCAGTAGTCCAGTTTACTTGTGACAAGGTAATTGATCAAGAAAATATCCGTACTGCAGCTGATGTTTCTTATATGAACATGAAAAGACTGAATTGTTTAGTAACATGATTATTCATCGACAGAGATTTGCCTAAAAAGAATCCTAGATTTCTGACAGCAGACAGATGTGTTTCTTATAACGGGGACATTCATATCAATTTGACTATTGCGTCTTTTCCTTTCTTCCTAAAAACTATCGTTTCTGTTTTGTCATGAGTTAGTTGGACTTTATTTAATACCTTCTGATTACCGTGAACATAATCATGGATCAACAGAGACATGATGTAATAGAGTTATATTCCCTGGAATACTAACAAAATAAAATCAAACAACCCTCTACTTTGTACTTTTAGAATCGGCAAACAAACAAGGGTTTTTTTTTACATTTACTTCTTACTATTTTGGCTAGACATGCACTGTCCTACTGTGTTAGACATCATCATTAAATTTGTTTAATTTTTTGATTCACCTTCTAAATATAGGTTCATCAAGTCATGGAGTCGGTAGTACAGGTGTTGGAGCAAAGCAAAAAACTTCATGGTTGCCTAGTTGTAAGTTTTCACTATTTAATTGACGGATGATAAAAAAGATGTTTTGACTTTCAAAACTCTCACCCAAACTCGAACTCTTTAGGCAAAGTGCTCATAGGTAACCCCTTCTTTCTTATCCAATCTTATTTTGTGTTGAAAGATCGGTGTGGCCAGCCTTATGTTGGAAATGGAGCCAGAGGTGTTGTGGATCAAGATTTTACAAGCTGGTGATCAAACTCGCAGGAATTGCAAAGACACACATTGTTGAAAATATAAATTCCTAACATCGTCATGGATCAGGGGTTTCCTTTTGGCAGAGAATGAGTAGCACAATAAGTAATAATGTATAAGAACAATATTAGTAAGACAAACCAAACAAGGGTTTAAATCTATAAATAACTATACTATAAGCCTTACTGAGTTCTGGGACTGATGACCCTCTTTGATCTGTGGATTAGTAGTGTTTTGTGATTCTATTTTTGACAAGTGTCAGAGGTTGTGATTAACTCTGCTTCTGCGGGTCCTGTATATATGTTCCCCGATAACACCTTTCCATGCACATTCCAAGATAATTCAGTTCTTAAACTGTTTCTGTCTCTGTGTTCAGTTGTGTTTGGTGGTCGGGATGCCTGTATTTATGGCGGGTATCTTGTGTGCCTTTCATGGTTGAACATAGGGCTGGCCCTAACATTACTCTCAGTATAAACGGGGTTCGATCAAACAAACAAGTGTTCGATTATAACAAACAACTGCCTTTAATAAATATTTTAAGAGGGTAGAACGTCATTTCTAGTCAGATTTTATTTTATCCAGGCTTTGCCCGTCTCTTATACTTTCCATCAATGTAGTTATCCATTCATTCAATTCTTTATGTATCCATCTTCCTTTCCAATATTATGTCTGGGTTTCTCTCAGTATCTTTCCTGAGCTCGTTACATACGTACCTATCAACCTATCAATCCATCTGCCCTTTAGCTCAGAAACCAAATTTTGTTGTGCAAGTCCTCAAGTATGAAATATGTTGGCTGAGATGGGAAAAAGTGAGATTCATTCCACTACTATCTTTAAGTCTAACAAAATGTGGTGAAACTCCACTAATTCCCTTCGTTCCATGTTGAAGGGGTAGACAATTCCTCCAGCTAGATGACAAAGAGTGTTTTATTGATTTTACACATTTAGACACATGCATGATGATCAGTCTGATATGATATGTCTGGCTAACATTTAAGACATTCTGCTTATTGTTTTCTTTAGTATTAATTTTGTATTTTATTTTAAACAATCTTTTATAATAGGATTAGGACTGTTTCTGCTTCTCGCCTTTACAACTTTATTGATGCTTGTCCTCACACCCTGTGTGCATTGGATTGTGTAAGATAACTCATTTTTGACATTGTTCCTATTTCAACATCTCTTTAGCTCTGTCTCACTTTTCTAGTGCAGATGACACACAGACATACAAACTCGGGTTGCTTTATGCTATGATTCAATAGAATGCACTGTGCATCACCTGGGAGAGCATGTAATAGTAAGACTAATTAGAAGGGATGTCAAGATTAGAACTGTCAAAACTGCACATCCTACTTTACAGGGTTCTCATGTCTGCCCTAATAATGCAAGATACAGGACTCTAACTACTGTAAAGATACCATTTCAGAATTTTTACTTTGCTACCTCCAAACTTTTGTTGAGAGAACATTTCAGGAGAAGTTGAATACAATGTGTAGAATATTGTTTTATTATTATGTTGCCTAAGATTCAAGATGTGTAACAACTTTACTCACATTTCAAGGGGTTTCATGGTCTACTGAGCAAACAGAAAATGAATGCGACATTTGTAAGGAGGAAAGAATGGAATTTACGAAATTTCAATGCTGTGACAAGAAAGTCTGTAATAATTGTCATCAAAAGATGCAACGGTGTCCATACTGTATGACAATCTATGGCACTTTTACAGGAGATCAGCCAAAAGGTTTCATGCGTGTTGAGAACAAAACTTCCTCTTACCTTGCTGGCTATAGTAAATGTAAAGGATTGTATGAAATCTCTTACTTCTTTAATGAAGTTTCTTACTCCACGGTAAGTAAATTATTCATCAAGATAATTGTTTCTGAGATAGCCTTTATATGCTGATGAGCATTAAAAATGCATCACTTTTTAAACTGTCCACAGTGGTTTTAAATCTGTTTAATCCGTACATTTTGGGTTCACATCTTGTCCAATGAATATGATCTTGACATCATACCAGTTTGCTAAGTCTTTACAGCCTATGGGCGGCCACAGAGAGAATGCCCTCTGCGAGGATGTCCTGTTCTCAAGCCTGCCACTCGCAGTCGCCATTGATTGTTGTTGGATTAACAAACCCTTGTAATCTCTGCATGGCATAAGCCATTTTTTTTGCAATAAAAAAATATATGAATATTCTGTAAGTTGTGCTGTCAAGCAAACCGATCTTGATCAGGGGTGGTAACTCTTGGCAGACCAGGTCTCAGATGATCAGCAACTGTTTCGGTCTTTTGGAATTGAGACGAATTATTGTTGAATGATGACAATTAAAGACATCTGCCCTTTTCTTTCCAATGGCCTGTAGGTGATCCTCTGAAGTCGGCTGTAACATTTTAATTCGTAGAGAAAAAAAATTATTCAACTCTGCATTCCCTCTCAGTAGGAGCTGATTGACAACTATGCCAATATTTGTACCAGTCGGAATTGCTAAAGGTTACTGTTTTTCACATGTTGCACATGCAAAAGAAATTTTAAGTTTAAAAAATAATCCTTGTCTTATGATAATCATGGACACAGTAACAATCACCTCTGTCAGCAGAATAAATGTGTCCTTTTGGTGCATTTTTAATGATCGCTAGTATATTTCTAAGATACGTTTCAAAATTTATTGTGTTTTATTGAGTCTATTCAATGGGGAGGCTATTGGGGTATGGGCATTTGGGTTTTTGAGGCATGATGCCTCTAGGTGGACCACTGATAATAGCAAGTATCATTAAATTCAATGGGAACTTTCCAATGCCGTTGACTACACACTGTTCCCCAAACACTCTGTCACATGCATGTTTTGAACATTATTTTTATGTGTGTGGCTGTGGGCAAAAATAGGAAAGAGAGTGAGAGAGATAAAGATGATTTGTTTTTCACTTATATGAAACAAATCAGGGTCTCATTTTAATCTCCCTATAACATTATCAATCCAGTCAGAGTCTTTATACCAAAACACAATGATTTATAAAATGTATGTAATTTTACTGTAAATAAGACCATTTTGGTCCAATCCATCTGGTGCCTACAAAAATGCTGACTCGAGTCATCCTGACTTCTGCATTGGAAAAAAATAACCGTCCATTCCTAGAACAGTTAGGAATTGGTCATAACTGTCAAGTTTTAACATGGTAAAGAAATAGTAGAGATGGATAAACTAGGATTAACAGACAGGACAAGATGCTTAACATGAGGAACTGTTGAAGGATTTATACAAATAACCACAAAGGACTTTTCAGAAGTAAAAATATATAATTGAAGAGAAAAGAGTTCATAATTGAAGTGTGCACACAAATAGAATTGAGTTGGAATTAATCTATTAACCCTTAACACTTATAGTACTGCAGCCTGGTACTTAAAACTTCCCTCTAGTACCGCTGTTTTTTTTAGCCTAGGTAGAACTATCGACAGAGACTGTTGTTAAAATTTTATTTCTTCAAAGCATTCAAATATGAATGTCAATTAGATGCATTTGATTGGTTTTGCAAAAGATTTGCAGAAAAAAACTAGAAAAACTAGAAATTTAAAAAATGACGATACACAGGCTCTGGTCAATAGGCCCATCAAAATCAATAATTTTGATCCGATCAAATGAAGGCTAGTCCTATTGATAACACGTCCTGAGACTGAGTAATACAATAACTATGGCAATTCTCTTTTTTCTGGTCTGCCAATGTACCGTGTAAATAAACTTCAATGTCTGCAAAGTCATGCAGCAAGATAGTCCTGCACAAAAGAAAATTGATAACATATATATACCCTTGCTCCTTGATCTTCGCTGGCTGCCTATGACAGAAAGGGTATTTTATAAAGTAGCTCTTTTAGCTCATAAATGTGTAAATGATAAAGCACTGTGTTATCTTGGAAATCTAATCTAAAGTTTATGTACTTTAACGTAATTTAAGACCTAGTGCCCAAATGAATTTAGATGTCTCTTTTAGAGGCACAAAGAAATTTTCTGATAGAGCATTTAGTCACTTTGGACCTACAGTTGGGTAGTCTTTGCCTGAAGTTAAAAATACATAACAGACAAGGTTATTTTTAAAAAGAGGCTAAAAACTTTACTCATTCGCAAATATCTTGATAATCAATGATTCATTTTCACATGCTTTTGTCATTACTGCGATATATTTGTGTGATGCACATTGATATAGTTTTATTGTGTAGTATGTTTTAACTGCATAATTTGTAAAGATTGCTTGTCACTGCCTACTGTGATATGCACTTTGAGCTATTGAGAATGGAATAAGGCACTCTCGAAATAAACTTTATTGTTATTATTATTATTAACAAATGTAAAATCCACTGATAGAAAAAGAAACCTGATTAAATTGTCAAATTCTTGTCAAACAGGATGACCTTGTAAAAGCGAAAACCTTTATCTTGCATTTAATACTTTTTTATCCTTCCTAACTTTCCATAATTTTCCTTATAATCTCTTTATTTTGTCATGAATGGTAATGTAATTTTCAATATTAGGGGTTGAGGTTGAACTGAGATGTTCTTTAGAAGTCTTAATTCTTTTCTCAATGTGCTCATTTTAACAGCCTTTCCGCATAGCCTATATTCCTGCAACAGATGATGGACTGGGTGTAGTAAAGTTTCTCATGCTGGCTTTTCGTAGACGTCTGACCTTTACAAAAGGCAGGTCTGTGACAACAGGAAGGGAAAATCAAATCACATGGAATGACATTCACCATAAAACCTCTTTGATCAAAGATAGTTCGTAAGTAAAATGATCTCTTAATTGTTATAGTTTTGTTTTCTGTGCTTTGAATCTATTAGAATTTGGATAAGTAAGGAACTAGCCCACTTTTTCTTAGTTATAGGGTGGGGCTGCCATCTAAAGGCTATTTCTACCAATAATGAAAAACTAGGAAAGTCAAACCACAGCACATGCTCAAAACTCGACTATGCATTATTCATCTTCGGCTCAGCAAGGCCGTCGTACTTACTAAGACTGGACCGTGTACACCACCAGGGACTGCGCTTGGCACTGGGGGCTTTCCGTACCTCTCCGGTCGAGAGCCTCCTGGTCGAGGCAG
>JARBEQ010254836.1:0-10879 GCA_030265355.1 Tritonia tetraquetra
CAATGGCGAAAGTTTGTGTATCGTGCATAAACCTTACACCGAAAGGTACTAAAAGGTTATTGATAAAGAAAGAAAGAATTTTTTTAGAAAAAAGAAATGATGGTAGCAGTTATTATGTTGATGTTGAATTCAGAAATCCTCATTTTCTTATTGAGTTTGCTTCTTCTTGTTAATTTTTTCACCTCTCTCGTTTTTTTTACCTGTAAATCAAGTAGAAATTAGAAATGCTTTGTTGTTTTATTTTAACAGGTCTAAAGTTGTAAGTTTTACACTTAAGGTTTTATAGTGTCTTTGCAGCAATTTTACTTTTCAACTTGTAAAATCATTTTAAAACTACCATGAAATATGTAAATATGTGTTATAGTACCTATTAGTATTACAATATCTGGTCCCATTTATGTGTTTGTTTTATTGTAACAAAATATTCATATGATCTTTTGTTTAACTTCACTAGCAGGTAATTTTACTAGAATAAAACAAAAACATACAGTGTTGGTAGCTTTGATGTACTAAGATGAAACTCAGATCCAAACATTATGAAAGGAATCAGTGTGATGGGTGAAAGTTTGTTGGTTTTGGGAATGACAAATCTTGTTTGTCGGCTTGTGAGAATTATAGAACTAAACAGCTTTCATATATCACGTTGGTCACTTTCAGGTATCTTGAATTTAGATAAGGGGTTTTCATATTTGAAACCATTCACTCACTTTCTCCCATCATCAGAGTACAATGTTCATATTTCTGTATTTTATTTTCAGGCATCGTAGTTGATCAAAACCAAGCCCTTCGCTTTGCCATCGATGTGTCTCGTGGAATGGAGTTCTTGCACTCCATGGAGCCGATGATCCCAAACTTCACTTTAACCAGCAAGCATGTCATGGTATGTATTAGGCTGGATCACCGTAATAATCTCTTTGATACCTTTTTGGTTTTTTCATTTATTGCATATGTGATCTTTTTTTTCAGCTTTGCCAAGATAATTTGTCATCAGTTTTTTTCTTTTTTTTCATAGGATTCTTTGATATAGTTAAACTTGCCTGTTTCCATTTTCAATCTTTCTGCCCCTGTGAGCTCGATCTCTGACAGGCAAATCTGCTTTCTGTTCTATGCAAAGATTCTTTCTTTTCTACACTACATATACATTTTTATTTTTTTTACTTGGCAAATATGTATCTTATATGTTTTGTTGTATTTTGCCTTCCTTTTTTTTCTTGTTGGAGAATTAAGGTATTTTTCATTATTTTGTTTTTAACTTTTGGTGACTGAATTTGATTTTTATATGTTCAGTTTTTCACTTTGACTTTAATTTTCACACTGTGACCGTCATTATGGTGTCAATGTGGTTTCTTTTTTTAGAAAAGCTACATGTTTTGTGGGGTTTATTTTGTTTGTGTGTGTTATTGTTGTTGGGGTTTTTTTGTTTGTTATTTATTTTTGGTGTTGTTGAGGGGAATGTTTAGGGCTAAGCTTCTGAGATGCAATTATTGATACTACTTGTTTGACTTTTGTGTGTTTTTGTTGATATTTGGTAGTTTTATAATCTCTAGTGTTTGTATATATATATATATAAAATGGTTGGATTGTTGTGACATTGTGTCTTTCTTCATTTACCATTTCTTATGTCTTACAGTGATTTAATGTTTGTTATTTTTTTTATTTCTAGGTGTAATAGTTAAGAATTCGAGGAAATGCTTTGTGATGAAAAAACGTTTTTTATAGTTCTTTAACAATGATTATAATTGATCGTCGTTTCTCTGGTCCGATCTCATTTGTACTAAGAGGACTCTTCTGATACAAACTATCTATTTCTGGTTCTCATTTTTCCCACTCAATCTGTTATTTTAATGTCTCTCTTATGACCATAAGTGTATCAGTATCAATAAGATCTACCAAAAATTGAAACAAATTACCATTTTGCTCGGGCGAGGGTATGAGGAAGACAAACATTCTTAAAAAATTACCTGAGTATAGGACACTGCTGTATTTATACCAGTAAACTGATCGTTTTTCTGGTCCGATCTCGTACTAAGAGGACATATCTGATACAATCTCTTTCTGGTTCTCATTTTTCCCACTCGTCTGTTATTTTACTGTTTCTCTTTAATGACCATAAGTGTATCAGTATCGATAAGTTATCTACCAAAAATTAAATAAATTATCATTTTGCTTGGGTGAGGGTACGAGGAAGACATTCTTAATTACCTGTTTATTCAGTTATTTATTTTTATGTTTTTAGACATGTTTATTCAGTTATTTATTTTTATGTTTTTAGACATGTTTATTCAGTTATATATTTTTATGTTTTTAGACATGTTTATTCAGTTATATATTTTTATGACTGCTGTCTCATATTATTGTATTGTTATACTGTTGTGTTGGAACAGAGGTGTGTCTTTAAAATGTTACAAGAGATTTATGCCTCTATTCCAGTACACTAGTAACTGAGGGTGAATTAACGTTTCTGAGAATTGGGGGAAAAAGAGATGGGCAGATCTGTGTAATATTCTTGTTTGTTTTTTTCTCACGAACCTTCTAAAATTCTCTGTGGGGTTTGTTTGAAAAAGAGGTATATTAATGTGGGATATCATTTCTCATTTCCTTTCATTTCTTATGATGTATTTCAGAGTAGGTATCTATTTGATAAAACTTTGTGGCTTTAACTTTGCATTGGGGTTATTTTTTAGATCGATGAGGACCTTGCCAAAATTAATGTGGATGATCCAAAGTACACGTCAGGGGACGCAACCCTGAATGGGGTAATCTGCTCCAACATGCACTTGCTTGTCTTGTTATCTCCCCTACCTTATTACTAGTGGGTCGTGTCCTTGACTTCTTTCCCTATGACTGACATCCATTTATATCTCTACTAGACATCTTTTGTTCCATTGCGACTCATCATAACCTTGTTAATGACATTTCTTTTTTTTTCTTCTTATGATTTCATTTTAGACACCATGTATGTCTCAGTCTTACCAGTAACAGCTTGTCAGGGAAGGCTAATGTGTATTCTCTCCTGCTTACTGATTATCTCTAGCATCAGTAATTTACTACTGCTATTTATTTATCATTGCTATCATAGATTAGCTAGCATTTTATGTGTTTTTTAAAAAGTCCTAACAAGTCATTTGATCCTTTTGTTCAGTTATTTTTTCTGTGTGTGGTTTTTACATAATCTTTTGAAGCTTATTTTGCTTGATTGGAGAATTTTATCCACCATTTGAGGAATGATTTTTTTTTAATGTACACATATACGGATGATCTTTTTAAAAATGTTTGTGGAAGAACCTTGCTCAAGAGATTAAGGTGTATTGTTGTGCCTTATGGGGTTTATTTGTTTTTCTGGTGGAGGGGGAGGTAAAGGTTCTTAGCCTCTTCCCAGAATGTTCCAAGTTATCATATATCTCGATTGGCTTGGTATTAGAACCTATACACAACCTTTACCATCCCACTGGCTAGTATTACGTTGAGTATCATTCATTTGAGTAATGCTGTAACATTTAAAAGAATGTATGTGGACACCTGAGGTTGAACGATTTTGGGAGACAGCTAAACGCAATGAGCTTGATAGTTCTAGAATGTAAATGAGATCAAGAATTCAGGAAAAGAAAAGAAACAAAATAAGTCAAGAAATGATAAATGCTTAAATTACTTTCTTTTGGCGTAAAATTTATTTTCAAAGAATTAACAGTTTTAATTCTTTTGTTTGTCATTAATTCCTTCTTGTTATAAGCTAATACTAGTCAAAATTTCACAAAGGAGGTGACACTTCCTTCTAATCTTGTGCTGCTTAGTCTGGTACTGGTATGATTATTACTGGCCAGGTGATGTTATTAATCTCAATTTTAAGTTTTCTTGTTTTTTGAACATTTTGTTTAAACTAACAAAGTTTTTCTCTTCACGGATACGGTTTATTGTTTCAGTAAAAATAATCATGAAGAAATTGTTCTTTTGACTTATTCTTCTGTTCAACAATGTTTGCATCTTAATTTCTATTTTTAGACAGAAGTTGTCTTAACATACATTGCAAGCATTGAAATACATAGATATAATCCATCAAAATGAGAATAAGAGATAGATAGAACTCCACCTTTACAACAGCAACACTCTACATGTATAAAATAATTGGATGTGATAATGGAATCTCATGACTCTTAAATTGTTGCTTCCTTCATCCTCTTTGGGGCAATGAAATTCCTCATCAGATGGCGTAAACGATAAAGCCTCGAGCGCTTCTCAGTTAATAACATATATTTCATTACGCCAATTGAACATGAACGCAGAAGACCTATTATAATGGTTACGTGTATGTCACAGGTTTTCCATCAACTCAGATCTAAAGATAGCTCCAGTCATGTAAAAAATGTCCTTGAGATTTTTAGCCAATGCGATTTACCCTTTGAGAAATTTATTCACTTAACAGCATAGGATGATCGTGTATAGGAAGGTAGTGGTAGTGTAAAAATGCATGACTTCAAACATTGCAAAATCTGTTTAACAAATTAATTTGCACAGCTATAGTCAATGAAGATATGTACACTTCTTACCTATGTTCTAAAGGTCTATTACAAGTGGAAAATTTTAAGTGCATGTAAGATGTGGATGAATTAGCCAAATGCTAATAGAATATTATTCAATACAATGCGTAAATAATTAGATGTGTTTCAATCAGCGAGAAGTCGAACAGTCTATTTCCTTACGAGAATTGTGTAATGGAAATATAAGTCGCTAGACTTTAGCAACAATTAATTTTCATGCCCTGGTGTTCGCGAAAATATTTGCACGCGCCATTCCCGTTTGGTTCTGTTGAGTGGAACGATTGCTTTAGTTGTTTAGATCTTTTAGTTTTGTTTTGTGCATTTTTAACACTGATTTGATGTCTCTCGTAGGTGGATGATCCTGTTTGCTGAGATTCTCTGTGTTTATAATTAAACTCTTCAGTGGTGTAGAAAAAAGACTTTTCCTCTTTTAGTCTTGATTTTTTTGTTGACTATAGACAGTTCTTATGATGCATGTGTTATGACTGGTTTGTCCCTACTGTGGTGTGATGTGCTATAGGTAGACTTTTTCCTCCAAGTCTTAATACTGACAAGGAACTGTGTCTTCTATTTCATCATAATATAGTCATGGTTTTTATTGACTCCTTTTCTTACCGAATTCTGTGAAACAGACATTGCAATATGTTCTGATGTACGACTTGTAATCTACTGACAATGTTTATGTCCAGGCTACTTTGATATATGATGTATACAATTTACAATCTGCTTGATTATCTATGCTTTAGTGGGACCAGGGGCTCCTTTGTATATTAATAATAACGATGATAGATACCATATCCATCAAGCAAGCAACTTTATGCCTTTACCGTGTTATAATATTTTTTAAAAATTATGATTACTTTATATAGTATACCCATTCTTCACGTGAGTTTTGAAAGTTAATATTTATATTATACAGACTGTATGCCTCTGAAATGATCTTCAAGCGTCAAAACGGGTGTTAAACGTTGTAATTGGCTTATTACCAAAACATCCTTGTGGCCTTTTATACTTTTCTCAATGGTTATGATGTCCAGATGACTCGTATGAATTGTTTCACTTAAAGATCACATTTTACTTTTTATTAAAGATGTTTTGAGTTAGTTGAAAACACTCACAAACAATGCGGAATAATTACTGTTTGAGTGTATTCGACTGATTTTAAGATTCACACTACTTCAAGATTTGTAGATCTGATAGCTTGAGATGTTCCTGTCCTAATTGGAGACAATAAATTGGCAGCTCTGAAAGTATTGTAAAACATTTTTTTCAGAAAGATGAGCCTTTTTTTATCTCACATTATGTTTTATCAAGTAAAAGGTAAATTTGCAAATATTTTTAAAAAGTCAATGAAGATTATTTCATATTTATTATTTCATACAAAGTGTGGAAAAAGGTTTGATTCACATTTTTCTTATTGAAATGAAGCTGATGCATATTAAAATTATGTATTTTTAGTATTGGTTTTGTTGTCGTTTATGTCACAGTCATTGCTATAAATGTTTATTATTTTTACAATCTCACTTTTAGGATATTCTTATTGAAACCCTTTTGAAATTTTTCAGATTGATGAAGATTTGACAGCTAAAGTAAACATGGCTGATTATCGTTTCTCTTTCCATGAGAAAGGAAAGCTTTTCTCCCCTGCATGGTGCTCTCCAGAAGGCAAGACATAACATTAGAATATCAATTGATGATTAATCTCAATCCTCTCCCCTTTATTACAATTGACTTATCTTCCAATTTGATTGAAATCATAAGTTTTTCGTTTTCCTTGTTATCCCTTTTTGGATGGGATTCTATGTTAACCTAACCATAGTAACATCACTCAAGAGTTGAAATAGTAACAAAAGGACACTCACTCATTCACCAAGAACTGTGTCATTTTATATTCTTGCCAAGATGACTAAAGTTGAATGTCAAATGATATTAAACAGACCCATTTTGTACTGTGAACAATTTTGTATCGGAGTAATGCATTTTTTGTATATTTTTGCGATCAAGGGGAAATAACAGATTATGAATCATTATATTCTTCCAGCTCTCCAAAGAGCCCCAGAGGAAATCAATGTACGAGCTTCAGACATGTGGAGTTTTGCCGTCTTGCTGTGGGAGTTGGAGACGAGAGAGGTGCCATTTGCTGAATTAGAACCCATGGAGATTGGCATGAAGGTAGTGCTAAAAGTTCACTTATTTTTCATATTTCACTGACATATTATAACAGTCTTGGCAATAGAAATCCACTTTCACTTTTTGGCTAGTCCAGGTAAAAGAATTTTTTTTTTTAAAGAAAGGATGTTGAAGCAGACGTTACAATTGAAATAGAAAGCTGATAACTGGTGTGTGCACTAAGAAAAGTGCTAAACATGTAACATGTAACCGATGTAACCGCTCTTACCTCCACATTGTTCAGCACCCATTTTCCAGATAATTTAAGTTTCTGTCCCGCAAGTTTTTTGGTTGAATTATGATTGTGCTGTAAGATGACATATCTTTGAAATTTGGATATATATCTTTTACCCTTTAACTGATAGCCAAGTGAAATTTTCACATCTTTTGTTTTTCAATGCAAAAGTTATTAACAGTTGAATTAACATTACAGTTTTGTTGGGATTTCTACAATTCTGCACATTTCATTAAATTTGTGTTGTGGTTGTAAATAGTTTTAACTGCACATTTCTTTTACTTGCAGGTGGCGTTGGAGGACCTGCGTATCTCTATTCCTCCCGGCATATCTAGTCACATGTCACGTCTCATCAAGATCTGCTTGAATGAAGATCCTGGGAAAAGGCCTCGCTTCGACATGGTCATCCCGATCCTAGAAAAAATGAAATTATCTAGTTAAAGCAATACAATTGATGTAGAAATTTTTACCTTGTATTGATGTATAGTTTGTATTTTATCTTCAAGGGAGGCATTTTGTGATTTTTTGAAAAAAAGATCTGAACTTACAGATGTAATGTTGGTTAGTTGTTTTTGCGCTAAGTTTGTTTTTATACCAGTGTATAGCAAAAGCAGCGGGGACGTCTCAGTTGGAGAGGCACGAAGGGCACTTATCGTCATCATCATAGGTATAAAATGGTGGTGCAATATCTAAGAATCAGTACATTTTTTCCCCGGATCTTTAAGACTTAAAAATGCTCATGGAAAAAACTTCAATGTTCTCATTTAAAAAAAAATATAAACACCAACCAACCTTATATAGATCTAGATATCTCAACTTGTGAGTTTTACAGGTTTTTTTAAAAACCAGCTGCTGTAGTCTGATCACAAACTCGTGGACACACACGCCAATGATTTTTTCAAAGGCAGTTGTATGTATTTCATTGAGATTTTGCTTGTAGTCTTGGATTTTTAGTGACGTTACCAATTCTGATTTTGAAACTTGTAGCTTTTGCTGTTCGTTCACAATGGCCTTCGATCTTTTTCACAATTTCTATTATTGTGACTATATACATTAGATGATTTACGGTAACAACGCTTGACACCACTACGACCACAGCCCCACAAATAATTGAAGCGGGGGTCGCTGTCAATATGGCTAGTCGCCTCTTTGCTTTTTTTATCTTTCGTCAAATCTTGGCTTAAGATTAAGGGTTGAAAGTCACTAGGTGTAAAAACAACTCACCTCCCACATGTAAACAGATACAGGATGATGATCAGTTTTTTTAAATTTCTGTAAAACTTTGAATTTTGGGGACTGGGCACTCTTGTTGATTTTTATATAGCGTAAATAAGTGAAATCGTTGATGAACAGTGGGGAAAAAATATTGTTAGCTGTCAAAATCGTTTTGCCAATTTTCATTAAAATGTAACTGACGGTTATTGAGACACACCCTGATTTGTGTGTCCATGAGTTTGCGAACAGACTAAAGTTTTCTTTTTTGTTGTCATTGCGGTTGACGCATTGATGATATAATATGATGATTCATATGACATGAAACCAAAAAAAGGATTATATTTGTAACGATGACAATCCTTTTCCTCGGCATAATGGTCCTTCCTTGAAGACTTTATTACAGTATTATATGTTGTCCATTATCAGTTCTAATGAGAGTCTACTAAAAATCAGTGCATGTGAAAGTAGATTAGAAAGTTAGCTTTTACGAAAACATTGTATTTGTGTTATTACTTTTTTGGTTAAGATACTTAATTTTGTCCTGTACAATCTCAGTAATTACGAGAATGAAATTGTAAGACTATCACTTAAAAATGAAAATTGTTAAGTGTATTTTTATATAGCAAGGGTAAACGTTAAGGGGAATATCTCTTTTCATCATTTTACATGAGAAAAAAAAACAAAAATTGGGTTCCATCCTCAATCTCTCATTGTGTGAATACCATCGCACAATATTATTAACCTGTGTTGTACTATGTAATTTTCAATTAAGCTTGTAATC
The DNA here is from genome assembly GCA_030265355.1 of Tritonia tetraquetra. Lineage (NCBI taxonomy): Eukaryota > Metazoa > Mollusca > Gastropoda > Nudibranchia > Tritoniidae > Tritonia > Tritonia tetraquetra. The sequence continues at coordinate 8,936 of JARBEQ010254836.1, forward strand.
ATCTATTCAATGCATGATGATCAAAACTAATAAGTTTCTTCTTCATAGTTAGAATGTGAAACATTAATTGGCGACATAGACAATTATGAAATAATAACATATGAAAATATTGTATGATGTTTTTATGGGTACAAATCTTAAGCATGTTTGTAGCACAAATTAATCTCCACATTTGTTGTTGTAGATTTTATTACTGCCTTGTTTGTTCAAGAAAGTCCATATTTGAAATATTCATCATATAGTCATATATTCTTTTGTTTATTCCTATCCAAAATAATTGAGATAAGGACGTAGACATGAATACAGACGTATATACAGACTCCAATATATTTTTCGTTTAGAATATATACATTGTATGAGTAATATTTAAATTCTTGTGCCTTTATTTCGCCAGACTGATGAAATATATTGTATTTAATGTTATGGATATATATATTTATATATTTCCTCAAGATGCATCGATCCACTTCTTTTCGACAAAAATATGATAAAATTTGATGGAGGAGGTTTAACAGTAATTATTTTGTTTTGAAAAAAAATAGCATGTGAATTATTCGTCAGATCAAGTATTTAATCCCAAACTCATTCATATTTTTTAAAACTATTTTTGGGTCAATGTGTCAACTCTCAGCAAGCTATGTATTGTCTTCAATGGGTTTTGTAAGTTAGACAGTGGTCATTGGTTTCTGAACATCAAACATCAGTTCTCTCAACAAGATCCTTTGATCTTCTGTACGACAAACGGCACTAAAGTTGTTATGATTATGATATTGATATACTCAAGTATGTTATGTAAGGAAGCTTTTAAATACTGTATAATATTGAATTATAATCAAAACCTTGGGACACCAGAGATTGTACCTTATGTCCTCGTTTTGACTGAGATGTAATTATCAGAACTGCCATAGATTAACGAGATATTATGATTTCAGAATATTCACCTGGATTACCATCATAGCATGCCTATAATTATATACATGCATACATAGTGTCATTGACTTTCTAGTCCGCAAGTCCTGTCATGTGATGTTTTTGGTAGAGCACCCACAGTAAATATTGATATACTTTTACGTAGTAGTTGTATGGATGTTATTTCTTATTCAGTTTAATCAAGATAACTTCTCTAACCTTTTCCATTGACTTTTTGACCATGTTGTGTTGATGTGCTAAAACAAACAAGTTCGCTTCCAAAAATTGTCGATGCTTACTGAGTTTTTGCACCTAATTCTTTCTCTTCTTATCTACAAACTACTGTATTTCATTAAATTTTACATTGAAATGAAATAATCGACTGTTAGTATATAACATCGTTTGCCTCAAAGTTATCAGCTAACATCTGCAATGTTTCCATTATTTATCGAGATGATCAAGTTTTCTCCACCATATTGTTTGTCTGGCTGCCTTTGACTACAAGTGCAGTTTATCCTCTACCTATGCATATGTTCCGCTGTAGATTCCATTTTTTTTTTTTTGTTTCACTATTTGGATTTTGGGCAAGATTTTTCATCTGAATTCATTCTTCCTCTTTTACTTTTATGATTCATTTATCATGGAGACTGGTCGGATGAAACTGTCTTTTACTAAACAGTCATTGTTTCTTGTGCCAAAGATCCTGATGTGTCTTTTAGTTTGAATGTTTGTTTTCCTTATTGTCTTTGATGTAAGTGATGAGCATTTAAAAGTGATATATCTTGAGCAATGATCTTTGACATGATTCTTTATATTATTTTTTACATAACTTTGATATTTGATATGACATTAATTTTAATTACACAGTGGGCTGATCACCTGCTTGTCTGAAATTCTTTGATCCAAAGCATTCCCATCTCTGTGTTCAATTGCCGTTGGTGGCTCGAGTGCCTGTGAGTTTATATGCAGGTATCTTGTGTGCCTAACATGGCTGAACATGGGGCTGGCCCCAACACTGCTCAGCAGTATTAATGG
>JARBEQ010254847.1:0-10878 GCA_030265355.1 Tritonia tetraquetra
TGTGTGTGTGTGTGTGAGAGAGAGAGAGAGAGAGAGAGAGAGAGAGAGAGAGAGAGAGAGAGAGAGAGAGAGAGAGTTCAATGTTAATCACTGCACCGGTTAAAATACAAAGGAAAATTATCGCTTTTTCCCCAAAATCGATGAAGTCAATATTTTATACCAGGAGGAAAATATCGGTGCGTGTATAATTGAATGGCTTTACTACAACCTGGTATTAAGTGTTCTGATTGGGACCAAATTATACAGACACATAGAGACTGTGAGAGTTAGATTCATATTAGAGTGAAATAATCATAATACTTACTATAACGATTAGTGTAGAAACTAGACATTTAAGAATGGCAAGTGCTCGTGTCAGCAGCTGGTGATAGTGATAATCAAACTAGCAGTTGTAATGATAGGGCTACATTAATAGTGAAAATAATATTTGATGGAAATATCAATAATAACTGGTGATGTTGAACAGCCCTAGCTCTCTCTGTGATTTTGAGTCGTGCATGAGTTGTAGCAGGAGTGTAATTGTGTTTGTATTGATTGGTAAAATTAATTGTCGATGTACACGATAGGTTAAGTACTACCTAATTGATTCGTGATTAGTTTGTATTGGTGGGTTTACATAATATTTTGAGATCGTAATATGTTTATCTATTTATCTATCTATCTATCTATCTGTCTGTCTGTTCATCTATGTATATATCTATCTATCTGCCTATCTATCTATCTATCTATCTATCTATCTATCTATCTAACTATGATATATACGTGTATTGTTGTGGCCACCCATACATGCACACAGTCACTAATACAAAAAGAAGTAATATGTGGAGCTACCGTTGGTTTTTGGCCACAAGGACACCATACTAGGCCAGTCCTTGCTGGCAACACGGAGGGACCGGATGAGTCAAATTGCTGGTAAAACATCCGCCACCCTACCGAAAGGTTCGGCCCGACAGACAGACCAGTTTGCAGCAGTACTGTATCCTTGAATGGAACGCATCTCTAATAGTTGTGGAAAGGGTTTTTATGTCACGCTGTGATGTGATAGTGTGTTTGTTTGTTTCTTGTTTCTTTTCATTGTTTGTGTGTGTGGGTGTGTGTGTGTGTGTGTGTGTGTGTACACTGCTGAAATGTTTACACAAGGTACAAAATAGTTCTGATCGTGTTGTTACGCCGTCAGAATTGTGGTGGAACGGACCGTTGATTTGATAGAAAATTGCTTTGTTTCTCCGAATTTTATTTATCGACATTCATCATAGTTTTCCTTACTTCCGCCTTTTCCTTTCATTGAGTAAAATGACGTCTTTGTTCCATGAGCACACGGTTTTGATGGAATTATTGATGCATTCAATAGCAAAGGCGTGCGCAAAACATATCTATGGTGGGAGTCCCTCTGGGTTATCTTTCATCTGTGGCGGATCGCGTCCTCTGATATATTATTGTTTATATCATAATAGGGTATGACATTACATCTACAAACGGGTTGACTAAAAGTGATCAACAGTTATTGATTAAGCGCATCGCATCCCTGATAACCCGATGACCGTCGGCGTCCCTGCTTGTGATGAATAAATGGATGGATGGGTGGATGGATGAATGGATGAATGGGTGGATGGGTGGATGGATGGATGGATGAATGGATGGGTGGTGTTTGTAATGTTATTGCAAGATGTGGTATGGTAGGAACTGGACAAGTTACTTGTAAAGCTGTGAAACAATTTTAAGAAGTTTTGCGCCTTTTTCAACATAGGAATGTCATATCACAGGCGGTTCTAAAGAACTTGAGAAAATTACACGTGAATCCCCAGGGCAGAGTCATGAAAACTCCGAAAAGACCGGCTCGAACCCGGTCCTTCGCGTCCCAATTTGAGTGACTTGACCCCTGATCCACGTAAAACGAGATCCACTCATGTTATGTGACATCTTTAAATACTGGGTAAATTTTCCTTACTTAAAAACACGTTGCAATGACCAATATAATATATACCGGAATATATATACTGTAATATTGATATTGCTCAGATTTGGTAGAATATCATAATGATTGGCTTTGGTAATGAAAACGTTTTTGAACGCTTGGGCCAAAATGAGGCGAGTTCTGTATCGAATAACATAATGTGCCAAATGGATTGTTGTGGAAATTATTGACTATTCCATACATTTTACATGATGTTTAGATCTCCGTGACCGACGTAAGCAGAGGGAAACAAGAACGTTAGAGACAGGCCAGTAGAAACGATCGTGCCAGACATGAACCGACTCTCGTGGGATTGGAGACACAGCCTCGTTTTACACTCCCTGCACCTTGCTTCAAGGGATGCACGGGGTTGTATTGAAATACAGCCACTCGGTGTCACCTTGGTGCGAGACACACCACTCCATTTGTAGGGTCGCATCAGGGACATTTTCTCGGTCAGGCCCCACTTTTAATTCAACTTGAAAACGTATTTGAAAATTATCAATAGTGCTAATCAAATAACAGTTATTGATTACATCACATCCCTGGCAACCCGAGCACCGTCTGGCGTCCCTGCTTGTATTACATACGTGCTGTATGAATTACTATATAACGATGTTAGTATATTGTCCGGTTATACCATGCGCAACATTGTACAACGATTGCACAATATGATATTCTATTATGTCTGGGTATAAATGTAATACATTTTTTGGCCATGAATATACAGCAAACCATTTGTTGATGGTAAATAAAAAGAATTGGAAAGTAATGGTGCGTTTAAATAACATCTTAAAACAAAAATAAACGCTCAGAAAAATAGGTTTTAACATTGTTTCCCCAATGAATTATCAAGGGCTAATATTTTACAAGAACAAGGAAGACTGAGTGACGTTTTTTTTACCGAGGCCGCATGAGAGTGATGTCCCTTTATTAACTAGTGTTCCCAGACTTCTCTTATTTTTTTGTTATGTTTAATATTCGATACAAAATGGCATGGTCGTAATGCGTTCTATCGGTGCACGCAAGGGCACAACTCTTAGTTTCCTCACTCATTGTATATTCAAATACCCCGAGTTGACTATCGTATTGTTGATTGTATTGGACGTTACGGCCATTGTACTGTCACACACTATTATAATTCGTAACGAATAGCTAAAAGCCTACATTTATATTGATTTTTTTGTATGGCTTTCCTCGATTGCTTAAATTCATTTTCCTCCTTTCATAAATGCAGGTTTTGTCATGATAATGTTTTATTGTTTTGGCCAAACGATGTCTGTCCCCTGGGTATGAGAAGATTAATGAATGCAATATGAGAAACAGACTGTATTTATAACTAACGATCAAAGCACACCGAGAAACATTATCAACAAATGAATGCGGGAAATATCACATCGAGTGCTTTCCCCTTTTCCCTTACAAACATGTATGTATATAAAGATATTTTGGGATGCACTTTTATTGTATTATAATACATATATCTATGTGTGTATGTTGTGGGTGTGTGTGTGTGTGTGTGTGTGTGTGTGTGTGTGTGTGTGTGTGTGTGTGTGTGTGTGAAAGAGAGAGAGAACAATGACTCAATTCCTCCTACGCGGAGTTTTGATTTATATTTTATATGTATCAAAGTCTATGTAAGTGTGTGTTTACTTGTATGTTTGTGTGTGGATATAGATTATAGATTTGTGTGTCATATTGTCATAATATACACACAACTGCGTGTGTAAATAGGAGATGTGTGTATTGAAAGGTTAGAGGAATAACTACGGGCGCTACCTATTTAAATCGCACGCGCATATTTCAACCAAACACAGATCTGTGGGCTAAAGGTGAGTACTAACTAGGATGCCGCTATATCCCATTGGCTTCTGGCATCAGATGCATCGTACTGTAAACATTCTACTTAGTCTGAGTCGTACAGTGAACATCACATCACGTTGTGTCTAAATAATACTATGAAACATAAAATAGGCCATGCGGCGTACCTTAGGTTCTAATAATAGTTGTGTGCCATTGATTCAGTGCTAGGAGTCCATTTCACCGGATATTTCAACATCAAGTGAGCGTGTGGGGAATCAGCCAACTTTTAGAACAATGTTTGAGTACAACACTGTATCCAATAAAATAGAAATACCCATTCCTCGCAGTCAAGACGTCCCGACACAATCTATAATATTTATTTGTTTGTTTGTTTTAAGAGCCCCATTTATACCACAGAGCAGTGTTGGGGCCAGCCCAAGTTCATCCATTAAAGGCACACAATTTACCTGCACATAAATACCACCAAACACGACTGAGCACAAAGCCCGAAGCTCTTTGGACCAAAGAGTCTCAGACAAGCAGGTGATCAGCCCACAGTGTCCACAACTCTTTACTGGCACCATGAGCAATACACTGATCAGTATTAATCAAAGACGGGTCAATAAACAAATCACTGTAGCCCTTGTGGGTACCCAATCAGTTATTGATACAAACTGGGAGGTTCTACCACTCTGGGCAATGTTATTATATTCACAGTATATTTCAATGCGAAGAGGATATCACCGAATAAGGATCAATGTTGAAAGTTTGTGTAGCACGCATAAACCTTACACCAAAAGGTACTAAATGTTACTGATAAAGAAAGGAGAAAGTATTTTTCAATACTGCACGCTTCCCCTTCTTGCATTGTGTAATAGTTCCGTGTAGTATAACAGACTGGTAATAGAATGCCAGAGCAATGAATGGAACTCCTCGTAAGCCCTAGCGAGCTCGGTGTACAGCTCGTCTCGTTCATATTGTGGTTGTCCGTTCAATAACCCTATATTTTATTCTATTCAAACTGGCGGCGGTGTAAAACAATCTATAGATTCTATTGTGATGAGGATCAATAGATTTCTATGCAGCGACGTGCGATAAACAATAGAAGACGAAGTTGGAGGCAAAGACACGATCAAACCTTCCTTTCTCATCCAGTTCCCTGTTACCATTACAGCGGATTTACTCTGGATCGAGATGCCAGGCCAAGCAGGTGATCAGCTCACTGTGACTCTTTTTGCCCGGACAGCGGCCTTTCGATCTACACAGTGGGCTGATCACCGGTTTGGCCTAATATCCTGATCCATAGTAAATCCTATAATGGTAAAAGGGAACTGGATGCATATGTGCTAAGGTTTTGCCATCTAGATCCACACACCATGGAAAAGAAATGCATAAAACAAAACAAAAAACAATTTTAAAGCGTCTAAAGTGTGTCTCCAATCCATGACCCATGACCTATTACCCATGACCTTTGCAATGGAAATTCCCATGCCACATTGCAATATATACACACAACGAAAGTGTGAAGTCAATCTTATTGGTCTAGAATTTAAAAGGCGATGGTAGAAAAGACACGAAAAGATTTAACAAATATTTTATCAATATTTGAATGTTGTATAACACAATTTCTGCCTCGACTCTCATACAGGAAACCAACTCATGACGGTAAGTCTGATCTCTTTCAGATGTATTGTTCTCGATTGCTCTGTCGTTATTTCGTGTTATGATAATAAATATTATTTCTTCCTCGCCTTCAATCCTAGACATAATCTAGACTGGTTCATTTCCATATTTCTTTTCGCATACTGAAGTTCAGTGTTTTGGGCCTGTGTTATTTCCGTTCATACAGTCCCAGACACTTGTCAGACCTGATTGGGTTCCAGGCATTCATTCGTGTCTACGACTCGCTTCTAGTCTGTGATTTGAGTGAGTATTTGTGTCGCTCACTCAAAAGTTCGAGGTTCAAATCGGTATGAGGAAAACGAGTATGGACTAGCCTGTAATGAATGCCTGGTTTTTTCGAGACTTACAACGGAACGATCTTGGACGTCGTAGGAGATGGCTCTATGTAACGTGGCTCTAGCCTATCAACAGGCTTCATGGCATCGGAAAAAGGAAAAATGATTCGATTGAATTCTTTAGAAAAAGAGATATATTGATATATCCATCCAGGAAGTATAATCTATTAACGGCTCAAAATGAACCATGAAAACCATAAAAGGTCAAGAGAAAAGTCCCGCGCATGCGTAATGCAAACCACTGCCTTTGAGTCTTCAGTCGACCAATGGCTGACGTGAAAGAAATGTACTGTGACTAGGGATCAAACATATTGGGGCGTGAATCAAATTGTGCAATTAGTATCCAATCCTCTTCACGGCGAGACGTGGTGTGAGAGGGCTGTGACTACATTAGATGAAGCCATCAAGAATTCCCCAATCCTCGGTCTCCTTGTCCCGTACCACGTGATTACAATCACCCAGGTACCGAAAAATCACAAAATTCCAACCCAACAATATTTGGCGATTAAATAAACCAATTAAATTACACATCGATTGACAGCTGACACATTTCAAAATACACTGTCCCCCCCCTCCCTTTACACAAGCATTGAACACTTAATGCCTGAATAATATCATCTTATTGATTGAGAATAATGATTGAACAAGGAATGAACATAACGTTATGTGCAGACAATATTGAAATTCTAATCTCAATACTTGCTGGTAGGGCATTCAATAAAAACAATGATGTTAAAGTCAAACACATGGTAACAAATATGTCATTGATAGAACTGTCTTGTACACAATAGGTATCCTTACTGCACCAATATGTCATTGATAGAACTGTCTTGTACACAATAGGTATCCTTACTGCACCAATATGTCATTGATAGAACTGTCTTGTACACAGTAGGTATCCTTACTGCACTAATATGTCATTGATAGAACTGTCTTGTACACAATAGGTATCCTTACTGCACCAATATGTCATTGATGGCATAGACCATTCTTGATCTTACGTTATCTCCTATGAATCTGCCTTTTATAAATCCCGTTTGATCTTAATTTATGGATTTGGGAAGAGTGCATTTTATTCTTGCTGCAATGCTGCCAGAGCATCTATAAACGAATAAGCACGATTTTTATCAAGCATTTTCTGAATTTCCACGACGCCGATTGTTACCAAATTTTGCATGTGGTTTACAATTTAGCTGGAGGTGGTTCTTGGCATATTGAACATCGGATCGGCGGTGTCGTTGATTTGATAGAATTGATTTGTTTCTTCTAATTTTGTTTATCGACATTCATAGTTTCTACTTTCAATACTTGTGTATGCTTCTGATAGACAAACTATTAGTTCATGTGGCGTGATGAATAGTGTTCACACATTGCAATACAATAGAGGTTTTGGGGGGAAATAAAACCATTTTGTTGTCAAGCTTGCAAAGTTGAAATGAATCTCTACCCACCCAACCCCCTCCTTCAAAACTCATTAGTACTGTTAACGTTTTAAGGACGCGCCTTTTTGCTAGTATCTTATAAATCGTATTGAGCAAGCAAATAGGTCGCCAGTTCTTCAGATATTCCCTTGGTTTGTTTCCTTTGGGTATACATATTATAATTCCTTCTCTTTGTGCAATTGAGAAGTCATTCTTTACGAAAACTTTGTTTATTGAGTTAAGTATAAAAGAATTAAGATCTTTCCAGAAAAAAAATTCGACCGTAAAAACATATGAACCTGGTGACTTGTTAAAAAGAATTATTTCTAAGAGTTTCCGAGAGTTCTCTCAAACGTATTTCACCTTCTAGTGCATTGCTTCTCCCTCTGTCAATGTGTTATAGGATTGAGCCTACAATATCTACAATACTTTCTTTCTTATCCAATTCCCTTTTACCATTACAGTGTAGGGCCAGCACAATGAGTCTGGATTTCTCTGGATCTACGCTACTAATATCTAATAAATCCTTTTCTTTTGAAGTTTTAGCTTTTTGTCAAATGACTTTGTTTCTTCAATAATTTCTTTATCTGTATGTAATTTGTTCCCATTCTGACTTATTATTTAAAAAATACTTTCTTGTCTACAGAGTGTCTGTTTTCAAGATTGCAGTAATATTTTGTTGGTGTCTCTCCATTTTCTCTCCAATTTGCTCTGGACCTTATTAAAGCTCCCGTTAATTTATTCTAACGTATTTTTTCTAGTTCTTTTTTCTCAGCAATCGTTTCTTCATATAACTCCTTGTTCCGTTCTAGTTCCATCATTTCTAGAATGAGGATTTTTAAAAATCGTTTCCCTCTTTCTATGTGATGCGTATCTTAGAGTCTTAATTTCCATTAATAGCACTTCTAGGAAAAGTTGATCGTCAATTTCTTCGATTTTATATATCATTATAAGCTAGTGGCATATAATATAACTTTGTTCTCTTTATGGTTTAATGTACGGAATTGACATATTCCTGGTCGTATAAAATTAACCTTACACTGGCAGAAAAAGATATGGTACACAATACAAAAAAATCAGTGGCGTCTCGTTGATAAGAGAAAAATATCACCCCTTCCCTCTACCCCCCAAAACACACAAAACCATCAACAATAACGAACCACAGAACATATTACTACAATGAAAAAAAATTACAAAAAACAAACCAATGATAAGAATAAATAAAACCCCCATCGATATAACAGGAAAAACGGGAAAACCGAACATCGAAGGGATTAACGAAATCCCATGGACGGGCGGATTAAGAGGACCAGACAGAGGATTAGGAAGCCGGATAATAGTGTATGGTACGCACTGCCTGCATTGATCTCATTCTCCTGGTGGATTTGTCCGTCCTCATTTCCCACGCCAGTCTCGTGCCAATATGGCCAATCGACGGTTGTCTCCCTTCCTTTCTAAGCTCCCATCGTGTTCTACCAGAGTGATACCGTGCACTATTTCGTAGCACTTCACACTTTAAAGCTATGTATTTCAGGTATTGTGTGTTTACAGTGCACGCTCCTAAGAAGATCGATAGGCAAAACAAAGAGAGATAAAATTAGAAATACTAGGATTAGAGAAGAAAAAACGAAAAGTCTGGAAATGAAAATAGATAAAAATCAAGCAAGATAGTTTGACACATAAACAGAATGAAAGATAGCAGAATTCCCAAACAGATACTAGAATGTAAACAACAAGAGAAACTACCTAGAGGGAGACCAAAGAAAATGTGACAGGATACTGTTTCAGAAATAATAAAAAGAGAGGATCTAGGCTTGTAGAGGCATAGGGATCGATAGTGAAAGTTTGTGTACCACGCGTACCGAAAGGTACTAAAGATTATTGATAAAGAGAGAAAGAAAGATGTGAAAATATTCCACATGCCTCACGCACGAATTGCCATCACCCCTTTCAAGAACCTGTAACGCATCAATTTTGTCTCCGAAAGACGAGTTCTAAGGTTTCAAACCCGTCTCTTCTTCCTTTGTCAAGGTTGTAAGGAGAATATTTATGGTAAGTCTTCACGTCATAGCAAATGTAAGTATTTCACAATGGATTATTATCTATTACAAAGATTTTGTAAAGGAATAAAAAAGACAATACAAGAATATGAAGAAAAAGGATAAGAAATGAAAAGAAACACTCAAACGGGCAAAATGAATTGAAGGGGATCAGGCACCAGAAAAAAAACCCATCAAGCTAGATTGGAAAATGTTTAAGTCCCAGAAAAATGCAGAAAAATAGGCATAGAAGAAAAGTGGACTGTCGGCAGTGGGAATCGAACCCACACCGCAGCGTACGACAACACCACCCAGCCAGAGACAGAAGCCACGCTCTAACTAACTGAGCTAATTGGCCACCAAGGCCAACGAGTGTTAACACAATTCGATTTGTTTAAGTTGGTGGTTGCCAAACATATCAATTGTTACAGTTTACTACATTCAAATTGACATAATAAACATATTCATTTCATCAACAACCCACGTACAAAAGATCAAATAAAACGAAATTAAGACAAAGAAATTGTTAGGAGCTTTATACGACAACAAACCGATTGTAATACAAACCGAATCAATTTCCAATCTAAAAAGCTAAACTTTTTTCTATATATCCACGCACTCACAAAACTATTTCCTTTTGTCTAGTGTTACGGGTCCTTTCTACTTCCGTTTTGTTGTTTTCTATTCCCATCAGTTGTCGTCGATTTCTTGCATGCTCCATTAAAGCCTTTGAATAGTTAATAACATAATTTTGTACTAATTTTCATTCTATTTCAGTCTCTTGAATTGTCGCTTGCCTGTACTATTTCCAATCTCTTGGGTCAATGCTTTCGTGTCGATTTTATGTCATTCCTTTGTGTTGGTGTCTCTCGGGTTTTGGTTTATCCAGACGATTAGACGATCAGGGACAATGGTGGTATTTTACACATGGATGCTGATACAGACAGACTTTATGTAAGGTAATTAGACCAGCAGATACAATTGATACAAATTGGTCGGATCTTTTTTAAGGGTGAACAAATAAACAAAGTTCAGAATATTATTAGATGAGAGTAAACACTCACACGCATTCGCTTTCACACACACACACTTTCCCTCACTCAATTTATTTCTGAACACTCTTTTAAACAAACCACACACTCTGTCTCACACTCAATAACAGGGGCGTCCGTAACTAAGTGGAAGTGATGAAGTTACTCGACTTTGGACTCGGATGACCTGGTTCGAGTTCCGCTTGGTGCAGGATTTTTTCAGAGTTTACATGGCTCTGCCCTGGAGATTCACATGGATTCTTCTCAAATTCTGCTGAACCGCCTTTGATATGACTTTTCGGTGTTGAAAAGGGCGTTAAACTTCACTATAGCTTTTTTTTTACTCACAGTCTCTCTCCCACACTCAATCCCTTTCTTCTCCAAACACACACACACACACACTCTCACTTTCAAACATACTAACAGGCCTACACAGACATAGACAATCTATATTTCATCCCCTGGCCCAACAAATAGATGGATGGAGATATGGTCGTTGTGTCAAATTAAGAGAAAGAGAGAGAACGAGAGAGAGAGAGTGTGTGTGTGTGTGTGTGTGTGTGTGTGTGTGAGAGAGAGAGAGAGAGAGAGAGAGAGAGAGAGAGAGAGAGA
>JARBEQ010254858.1:0-31386 GCA_030265355.1 Tritonia tetraquetra
GTGCCTGACATTCGCTGATTCTTGATTTTATTATCGATGCCCACGATTTGTGGAATGCGGGATAATATCTCTGTTAGTGGGATCGCATAATCGCTGATTGTTTCGCAGGATAATTCCGCAATAAGCGGGAGGGTAGGCATCTCTGTTAATATTAATCAATTGTTCTTAATCAAAACCATCTTTCATATCTGTTACCAATAATCTGCTAAAAATTCACCTCTACAAATATATTTTAAAACTAGATATTCTAAAGAAATAATAAGTCTTAAAATCTGGAAAGACAGAAACGCAACATAAGAAAGATACTTTATGGAAAACAAATATAATGATGACGTTGAAATTTTCTATGTACAACAAAGGGGCAGAACTCCATTTTTCTCAAACACAACAGAACAACAAAAAAAAAAGCAGTTGATTTAGCATACCTGGAAGCTCAGTCTCTGTGAACAAAAATATTAAGACAAATACAAAGATAAAAATCAAAGGAACAATCATTTTTGAAGAATCAGCATTTTAGGTTTTATTTTGCAAAAGATGATTAAAATGCAGTGAGCAGTAATCTTGTTTGCCAAATGTTGCTCGACTTCTGTGGAAAATCATTTCAAGTCATGAATTATTGCACGATTAGTGATTAGGGGAGTGAGAATGTGACCACTAGTTCACACAGACTGATGTCATGAAGATCATCAGGTTCAACTTTAATGATTCTTGGCTATCTTCATTCAGTAAAAATTCCCTCTGGCTATTTCTATTCTATCATATTATGGAATTGCTCTTCATGAAATATGAGTGTTGGTTTAATCCTCATGCAGAGATAGGATGTTATTGTTAGCAGTATATTGCTTATATATTCCTGAGACACAACACAACAGTAGTCAATTTTAGTCGTGCATTGTGCTTGCTTAACACACTTGTTTAGTACACAGAGAGGTCTATTTTGAAACCAGGACAAAAAATAGCATTATTTATCCAGACCTGCCAACCTCAGTTAAGAAAAAAAATAGTGGTGTCAATTGTTACTGAGTAATCGACCCTGTGTTAACAAAATGTGACGGATAACAGCAGCTAAAGAAAAGAAGCTTGGAAAAGCATGCATTGTGCGTCTTGCCTTATAATGATTTTATCAGCTTCTTTTCTCTAGACAATCAACCATTACTACTTCGTTAGAATTAGCTAACTTATCACTCGATTGGCAGTTTCCCTCAGGTTCAGACGTCTGTGCTTTCCAAACACGGCACAGGAACAGATACTATTAACACGGCACAGGGACAGATACTACTGACACCGAATACATTACTCGCCTGATATGACAATTTCTGCTTGACGGTCATCGTTGTCCAGTTTTGCATTTTACACATATTAACACTTTTCTGCCACCCGAATTTCAACAGAGTAAAGTTTCGTGCCCAAGGAAAAAGTGGAGAGTGGGAATGTGATTAAGTAGCCCCAATAATCTTGGAGAGTGGGAATGTGATTTAAAACCTTAACACAGTGGAAACCTGATAAGTGATTGTGGGACCAGAGCAAAATCCCTGTTATATCCGATCCCTGTTCTAACAGATTCTAGACAGCCTCCTCCCTGCCCTGATCTTTAGATTGTCTTCACTGGACTAGCATTACAATAGCATTGGTTGCATCATGTTTTCTTTCACTGCAGAAGACCAGCTTTTTCATTACCATGTCTTGGCATGCCTGTATTAACAAGTTAAGTCTAGGTTCTCCTCATAGTCATAGGGCCCTATTATAACCAAATTAACCCTTTTTAATGAGGCAGAAAAAAATGGGTTTGAAAAAGCCCTGTTATAAAAAGTTTCGACTAGATACACGCAACACTGTAACCCCAATTTTTATGGCACTATTCTCCAGGATTACCCATATGTGACCTGTGTGAAGTTTTGATATCTAACAACATCCCCAAAAACCAAGATGAACTTTGAAACCTGAAAAATATTCACAATATTCATCAGATTTTAAAATATTCTTATCGAATTTCAGATGTTGAATGGAAAGTTAATGATTCTGTCTGATTCGTCATACATTGTCAAACCTTTCCTTCCGAAATCCACTGCAAAAACCGTGGACAGCAATATTTTTTGTATCTTCTGCTAAACTTCGACTCAGTATCTTAGAAAGGTAAACAAACCTCGAGAAAATAGAGAACTGTTAGCAGACCACCAAAACAGAGGTAAACAGGGCGATGACATTTGGTTAAAATCATGAAAAACGGTGAAAATGATCATTCAGATATATGAAATAAGTGCATACCTGGGCTTAAAGGAGGATTTGCCTTTGAGGACATTATTTCGGCGTCTAAAATGACATAGAGAGTGAAGTTACCTAAAAGTTGGTTAAAATTTTAGACGTCATAGCAGGTTCCGTTCATGCGCAATCTAAAGTGATGTCATGGACTACTTCTTGTTTACAAACTAAGGTAATCGTAAAATGTGTATTAAGGTGCATAAATGTAATTTATTTGAATAATTATAATTTAAGTCAGAAAAATTCGATTTTTGTTAATCTGTAAAATTGATGTGAAAATTGTCTTAATTTTCGAAATATGATGAGTTTTATTCAATAAAAGGATGATCTACAACCGGAAGGCGGATGCACACATTAATGGACTCCCATGTTGGCGATAGATGGCCGATTCTCTTGGCCTAGATAACATCAATGAAAAATATTGTTTTATGAAAAACCTGGTCAGGGTAAGTCTTATTGCAATGTTAACAATTCTTATTATATTCTGTTTCAATTAAATGCTCGAAGGCAGCGGGAAGACCCTTGCATGAAAGCAGTCTATTACTGGTAACCCTTTGCAGAGAATGATCGTAATCCCAAAAAACTAAGACCAGTTCTGAGTTATGAAAATAATCATAATCATGTCATTCATCAATGTAAGATTTAAAGATGCAACTCTGAGGATTGAGTCTATGTGTTGAGAATCATATCATTGTTTGAGATCTCTTATTTTGCAGTGAAGTTGAAAACGTCTTTTTCTCTTTTTAAAGTTCAATAACAATAACATAACAGTTCACAAAAAGGGTTTTGAATTGACCAATTTTTCATTTTTGTGTTTGTATTATCAGATATTATTAAAGATTTCTTGACTTCTGTTTAAATGATAAGATAGACCGCATCTAAATCTAGATTCAGTGAGTGGACAGTGATACCCCGTTAATTCACCTGTTGAAATCAACTAACACGAAGTGAAGGATTCCATCATAAAACGCATTATTATGGGGCAAATTGAGTTTGATCAGACATAAGACATGATTTTTAACCTGCTATGAGCAAAACTTAAAACTTGGGAATGAATTAGTGTACAGAGAGTATATGTTTTATACAGAATATCACGAATCACCCATTGTTCTTGAAAAAGTATAAGTAGTAAATGACATATTGTGATGGAACCCTTCAAGTTTAAGTGTTGAGCAAGCATCTTGCTACATTTATTGTTATCCCACCAATGCATGAACCCTGGCTGCTGTAACTTTGCAAGCCACGATCAATCAATGCTATACCTTCGTAACACTTATTACACTAATGTGCATTCTCTTTACATGTGTTGATATTCTCTGTCTTCGATTTTCTGAATATTTAGTCTGGTCATATGACATAAAAATAAATGATTGAATTCCATTGGTTAGTAGTTTCATGACTCATCAGACGCTATTTTAATTTTAGAGGGGCCCTTGGGGACCCGGGGTAATATAAATAGGTCCTCTGTTCATCAACAGGGGTTGCAACTCCCCCACTGATGGGTGCCACCCACAGGGGTCTAAATTTTCAGCGGATCCGCGGAATTCAGTGTTTTTTTATGTTTCCGCGGATCTTTTCCGTCCCTCCATCCTGTCCGATGGCCACGGAACTCAGTTTTTAAAAAAAAACGAAAGTTGGTCGGTCTGAGGTCGGAAATTTTGTTTCGCTCTGCGACGTCGGAATTCCTACTTTTTAATGTGTAATGAGTCAGGCATGTTCGCTACTCGTATGCAAGTGCAAGATTTCCGGCCAAATGAACTTGTCGGCATTAACTTGTCGGCCAATTGAGCTGGCCGCCGGCTGCTTTCGGTCCGGATGACCGTCACTGACGAAAGAGGGGGCTTGCGATATTATGATTGCATGGACTGTCTAATTGAAAGGTACAGGAGGTGGTGGAGGGAGTGTTTGTAGTGTTTTTCTCCTGTAGTGTTTTTTTTCCGTTTACACCAGCCTTTACGTTAACCCTGGTATCCCACTCGCCGTGAATTTACCACACATCCCGCCTCGTCCACCAGCGCCAAGGTGGTAAATCTACGTGTAGACCCTCCCCTCGCTGTTCCGTGTGCGCCGTAAATCTACGCTTTGGGGGTGACCTATAAAATGCAAGCGGTCAACTCTTTTTATAGAACAAGTTCAGGAAACTTCTAGGGTCATATCTAAAAATAACAACCAATCAAATAAAAGTTTATAATAATATAACGTGAATTTCAGGGTTCGTCTTTTTCGTGGATTAAGTATAGTTTTTCATTGCTTGTTTACCTTTGGCTCGTTTTCGCCCAGCCAACGCCTAGGCACACTAAAGTTTATGCCCATGACTTCCGGTTGGGCAACAGTGGGGTAGCAGGGTTAAAATCATACTGATTTGAGAGAGAGGCCTTTTCTGTTTGAAATTGGATAGAGAGAACGGGCGGGTTGGGAGGCGCTGCTGGTCAACGTGCGTTTTAAACAAACGAGAGAGAGAGAGTACAATGCTTAGCAGACTAATTATAATATTATTTTCACCGGTCAATGACCTAGGATTTTGTCAAAAATAGTTTTAGTGCCAGTAGTTGGCGAAATATTGGGTCAATTCTATTGTCAGGGGTTGGCAAAATATTGGCTCAAGATCCTGGCGAGACGATATTTAAACATTATTATTATTATTATAATTCAATAACTTAAAAAACGAACCCGGTGATATGGAAGTTACGTTATACTTAGACTAGTTATTATTGCCCGTAGGGAGTACGTGCTGAGACCGTTCCTTTCTTTTATCATCGAGGTCGTCCTATACTGTAAACAATGGGGATGGGACTCGAGCTCAAGACCCTTGCTACACAAAGTTTGTACTCTTAAACGATAAGGCCACGTCATGTCCGATTGACATCACGTTTTTATATAAAGTATTCCCTTTTTCTACTCCACCAGGGTTTGGGGTTTATAAATGGGCCCTCTGTGTACCAACAGGGGGTGGAGTTCCCCCAGTGGTAGGTGCCACCCATGGACTGTGCGTCTTTCCTAGTAGTATATGGGTGGCATCTAGTTACCTTTGATTTGTTTGGAGCTGTGTGGCAGGCGCTGAAATGACCTACCTGTGTCGATAGAGGCCTAAAACACCAAAAACAACAATTTTTTTAGAGGAAATTCTGTAGGGAAACGTGAGAAGCGACAACCCCGTAACATATTATGTCAGCTGTAAAAATATGGGACCCGGTGCCAATGTTTGATGATGTCACAGTCGTGAGCGTAGGTGTCAAGTCTGGTCAAGTGACGTGCATAATCATGGGGTCCGCCTGATAAGTGTTAATTCATCTAAATAGCTTGCCGGCCGTTGCCATGTGTGCGATCTGTTTACAAACTTATTAAAATATTATTGCATTCATTTCAAAGGTCATTCACAATTAGTAAGATCAACCATGCATGACCACTATGTGAAACATGCACTTTTTACAAGACTATCAGTCTATCCCTTCTTTATGTTCTCAAATATTATAAGGTTTTTTGATAATACTATAAAATTGTTAATTCTATTACTATCGTTGTGATAAAGGTAATTTACATTTACATCTTTACTATTCAGAATAATTTCCCATTTTCATTTTGGGGATTCAATTGTTTTGTTCTTCTGCTGACCAGTCACATTCTGCCAGGGCTGCTTGTATGATTCTTATTTTGAATTAGTTAAAATAAAGTTTTCAATTTTTTCTCATTTACAGAAAAATCACAATGTAATGCCCCAAGCCTGGTTGGTTTTCTGTGCATGATACTTTTGGCTCTCAGTGCAAATGGAAAAAGCAAGTTGATGGAAGAAAGAATCAAACAAAGAATTTTAACCTTAGGCAATGGAGAGTCAACAGGTTACAGGAGCCAGCAATCAGGCTTTACAGCTGGCTATGACTATGGGACTTGATGGGCCTCCACTACTGTCCAACATTTCTTCAGTGATGACAGATGCAGATGGTGGGAGTCTTAATTTAATCGATATCCCGTTGTCTATAGCAACATTAAATGGTTTGCCGTCTAGCCTGGCATTTTCATCCTCTGATGATTTATTTTGTTCCTCTGCAAATGTAATACTTAATGGATTGCCAGATTCAGGGCTGAACAAAATGTCTGATGCTAATTTCCTGACATCAGTAGATGCCCTGACTAAAGGAGGCTCAAAGTCTCCTCTCAACATCATGGTTGTCTCTGATGGCATTCAAATTCATGGACAAACCAGTCCAGCCTTATCATCACAGCCCATTTTATCCCAACCTCTACAGTCGGTCAGCGGTGGAGATAAAATGCTTAGTGCTGTCAATAGCTTGAATTTTAATGATCCGGAAATCCTTGGTGATGCAGCATTTGATTCTGCACCTTCCGGAACACTCCCTCAGTTTGATGATGGTCTGTTGTCTGCTCTTGGATCTACTGGACAAGGATTGCGGCTTGGTGATGGGACAAGTGGAACTTCCTTTGATTTGTTTGATGGAGGGGTCGGAGATGGGTTGTCCTTATCACCTCAACCATTTTCTGATGCTGGATTGATTCAAGATACTGCTTCATCTGTTCTAGATACAGGTTGGTTTTGTACTAGGATAGGATATTTTAAAATGTTGACGTCACTTTAATCGTTGAGTTTGAATTTTCCTCATTCCATTTGTTGCTAGAAAACATTGTAATTTTATTTCTATGTTCTCCTGCAAGACATCTGCAGTTTAGGAAGTTGCTGAATGGAAATCATTTTCAGATTATATAATGAACATTTGCAATGACTTTTAATTTTTTCATATATTTTTTCTACTTGATTTGACAATGCCATTGTTTTATATTTTGTTTGACCAGGCCTACCAAGTGCTCAGTTAAATGAGAGTCCTCTTGAAACTTCTGTCAAACAACTATCTCATGGAAAGAAAAGTCCAGCCTCCACTGTATCACCTGATCTAGCCTCGCAGTCTAAATTCAATAATTCCCAATGCCCAGTTTGTGGGAAAACGTTCAACAACATCACTGCACTTGCCAAGCACAGACTAACTCACTCAGATGAGAGGAAGTATGTTTGTAATGTTTGCTCAAAAGGATTCAAGCGACAAGATCATTTGTAAGCATGACATAATTATTTAAAGTTTGTAGGGTTTTTTGTTTTGATATTTTTGGGGGTTAAAAAAATAGGTCATTCATCACTTAAGAAAAATGTAGATTGAAAACAAAATTAATAGTTTTGCAGTGATCATAACATGTGATTCCACTCCAAATTTGGACAGAAACAACTGCATCCTTATTCACCAAGAGCAAAGGGTTTGGAGTTAGAAAGCATCTAATCGTTTGAGTGATCTACAAAGCTAGACAGCCCTCCCAGGAGCCTGACGACACTATTTCAACATGGCATCGTTACAAATTACGATTACTCTAATGTCAATCATGTCCAGTGTTGGTTAAGTTTTGACAAATATATGATTTAAAATAACAAATTTTCAAATTGCACATTTTTGAAAGTCATCATTTCCTCTTGGGGGTCCCAGTGGCGCAGAGGTACGGTTCTCGCCTCTGAAGCGATAGGTACCAGGTTCGGTTCACGGCAGCGACACTGTCTGGTATTTTCTTTTGAAAACTTATATGCCACTCCCCTACTCCTATTTAGGTAGGTGGGATCAAAGAACCTAGTCCTATCAGAGGCGGACAATAAACTTGCAGGTCTTGTGAGCACGTTAAAGAACTCTTGGCAGTCAGAAATCGATAAGATTAGGCTCAATGCCGCTGTTCAGGCAAAATTGATTCCTACCACAAAGGTCACAGTGGGTTGATCACCTGCTTGGCTTACTATCTTGATCCACAGAAATCCAGACTCATAGTGCTGGCCCTACACTGTAATGGTAAAAGGGAACTGGATATGAAAGAAAGAAAGATCATTTCCTCTTTACAAAGACCAGAATAGTTTGATATTCTAAATGCTGAACTGAAAATATCAACCCATCAGTTATTTTTTTTTTTTCTATTTTTTTATAACGTTCCCATTGGGAATAGTTAACTTGCCTGCGAACCCAATTTTTATACAAATTTCAGTTTTCCTCTGGGGAAAAACTGAGACCTTTAAGTTACTTACTTACTTCAATAAGGGTTTACGTGTAGTAGACTTTTTAAAAATTCAACCACTTATTGCTTGTACCTCAACATTATTTTTTTTACAGGAATGGCCATCGTATGACACATCTGGATAAAAAACCATTTGAATGTCAGGTTCCCAACTGTGACAAAGGATACTGCGATCAACGATCCCTTCGCCGTCATCTGGAACAACATCACCACTTGGATCCCGAGACCATCCAGAATTATGTCCAGGCCAGTATGGCTGCTGTTGGAATTTCTCCACCAACACCCCGCGGCAGTAATAAAAACAAGTCCAATGATAAGGGAGAGAGCAGGTCCAAGAACATCAGTTCTCCAGTCTATAGTCCTGGATCTGCTACACCTACGCCTAGTCCAGGAGTGGCAGGGGTAAGATATGAAGTTTTTTGTGGGTTTTTTTTTTGTTTCTTTCTTTACAATTTTATTCTGGTGGAGGGTGAAGTAAAGCTTTTTAACATTTTTTAAACAGAATATTGGTGGTGAGGATAGGTGAAACTGTGATTTTGCTACATGTTAGAGGAATTATTGAGTACCAAGGCCCTTGGTTGATATTGTTTGGCCAGCAGTCTCAATGAATTAATTAGTTTATTTGCTATTTAAGGATTGACAAAATGATAAGATCACTTGATTGTGACAGAAATGTTCTATTATGATAAAATGGGGGCTGCAGGAAGTTATAAACCACATTTAGTTTTCCCATTTCCTTTACCTTTTTACCCTTTGGTTTATTATGTTTATTTCCCATTTTCTTTATCTTTTTGTCCAGTGATGTGTGGTAGAGCTTTTAATTGGGAATCTTCATTCATTGTAGTTTGATTTTACATTGGGGCAAAATTACAGGATCTGTTGCATAGGAGTTGATAATTAATTAGGAAGACCTTTTATCATATTCTCTCACGTCAACGACATACTTAATACACTACACAGACTGCACTGGGAGAAACAGTGATCGTGCAGATTTGGTCTTTTCAGTTATACTTTTGGTCAAGTCATATTTATTATGTTGGCTTACAAAGTTGTTTGTTAGGACGTACAATCTCAGTAGTAGACGGGCAGTAGTACATCCAAGCAAATGTATTTGTGAGAGCGACGAGGGATGGTAATCTTTGGGTTATGCTTGTTAGATTAACGGAGGAAGGGGTAAAAGAAAAGACCAGCTGAACTTAGTGGTTTGGAAAATGATCATACTCTCTATCTAAATAGTGAAACTTTGTCATGTCTAGAGACTTTATTACGAATGATGATAGGGCATATTATTATACTCCAGTTGGTAAATTCAATAGTGTGAGAATAATTGACAAAAGCAAAATCAATGCAAGGACATTTTTAACTCACTTGAGTCTGGGCAATGTTTTGATGTACAACAGCTAGAGTCTGGCCATTTCAGGGGGTACTTTTTAATCACTGTAATGAAATTCACACTAATTAACACTAATCAAAGATAATACTCACACTGTTTGTTTAAAACAAAATAATGTAAAAAATCGATTTTCAAAAATCAAATTGAGGTCATTGAGTCACAATTTCTTTCCACTGCAATCGATAAACGATGAAGTTCTTACAATTTCAGAGGCAGACCTCCTGTTTATAGTCAATCGCAGATAGGACATGAACTTGCACAGCAGGGAACAGCTTTTTCGGGGTCCTGGATGGGATTTGAACAGCAGAAGTCTCAATCTGAGGCCGATCACACTATACAAATAAGGATAGTTAAGAATATGCTGGAAACAAACACTGACATGCTTGTTTCGGATAAAGTAATTTGGTAAATCTGATTCCAATTTGTTGGCACTGGATTGTTAGGAGTCAACAGGAATTCTTGTTAGAAATGATTCAAGAATGAATACTGTCTTGAGCTGTAGGAAATTGTAATTCGAGATAAAGATAAATTGTAGTTCACCATTTGGGATCTGATCAATGTACTTCTTTCATTAGAATATATTGATGTGATGCTAAGGAATGTGATTGTAATCCTTCCCGAGCGTTGTTTCAATTGGGACTTAATTCAGGAAACAGAATCTTTTTTGTATATCCTCTGAGTTTTAAAGTACCAATGGTTCATTGTTTATTCCAAATTATAAAAGATGTTGCTGCGACACAGGTGTCCTGTTTATTCTCCCAAAGTTCCTGGGGTTTTTTTCGTTTATCTCCCGTTTTCCAATGAGCTGGGATTGGCGAGTCTAGTTCTATCTCATTTGACTTAAAATATTAAATGATGAGCATTGTCATCTTTTCTCATGGTTTTATTTACCGTATTTGTCCAAGCACAGCTAGTTTTCTGATGGAACCTCCATTGTGGAAGATTTGATTTTTATTGTCCACTGAAATTGTTTGACTGAGGTAGTTACCCATTATCCTCGAAGCAGATTTTTATTTTAATTGGCTTCTGAATGGGTATGTTTCTATTATAAAAACGGTCTTTTGCTGACCATAGAGGTTCAGTATTATTGTGCGATTTTTGGTTTGCAGGCTGCCAACAGTATGTTTCATTTTGACCCTAAAAAGCAGCAGCAACAACAGAATGAACTCTTAGTTCAGCAAATTCATCAACAGCAAAAGGCAATTCTTCAGCAGCAAAAACTACAGAAGCAGCAGGAAGAGGTATCGTCATCAAAACAATTGTTTTTTGCTCGTGTAGCAATGATTGAATTGATGTTTGTCCTTGAAAAAATATTTTTTGCTATAGTTTCATTTGTAGGGAAGCGAAAGTGTGCCATGCATGAAAAATGGGCATTCTGAGTCGCAGATATTTTGTTGTTATTGTTTAGTTCATGATTGTAAAGCCAAAATTTAGCCTTTGGATAGAATTTTCGTCTGTCCATCTATCAAAGCTCTAATATTAGTAGACCAGTGTTGATGTTTACCCTCTAACAGGCATTAAATTAGCTCTAGAGTATGCTATCCTTTCCTCTATGTCATTTCATCGTTGATGGTTCTAAAATTAAGCCCTTGGATAGGATTTCCATGTGCCTAACTTACAAAGCTCTAATATTTGTAGACCAGTTTCGATGTTTATCCTCTACCAAAGTCAGTAAATTAACTCTAAATTACATTATGCTCTTCTCTATGTCGATCTTGTTCTTCTGAATAGGTTGCTAGGACTAGGGTTGTTTCATCATCCCCGTCTCTAAAATATCACATCAGTTTTGTTTGCATGCTGTGCGTATGCGTTTTTCATGATGACATGCTCTCATTTGTCCAAGCCCGTTGCGAAGAATAAGGTTCAAACACTGTTTTTGCATTACAAGTTCAATACGACTCATATTATGTAAATTGAATATGTTTGTCACTCATGACTCATTATCCAAGTTTGTCTATTGTACATGCAAGTCTAATTTTTTTCTAAGATGCTCCAGGTCCCCATGATGGGAGCCTGATGTGTTAATAATTGAAATGAAAACTAGATTAAATGAATTCAGAAAAGTGTGATCGGCAGAGTTGATGTTCTTTTCACTGTTGCAACTGTCTGTAAGTTTTATATGTTAGTCTTCAGCATCACTGTTATTAACATCGTTTATACTTATCTCTTCAGCAGGCCAAAATGAAAGAGTCCATGGGCGCTGCAGTCAATGATACAGGAAGTAAGCAAATACAGCTGCAACTCCAGGTGCAGCAAAAACAGCACAAGCATCAGCAGCAAAACCAGAAACAGCCAGCTGACATGGTGGCAGTGATTCAGCAGGTGCAGAAGTTGCAACAGCAGCAACAGTTCAAACAGAATGAAGCTAAAAAATCTAAGGCTCGTGTGGAGAAAGATGCATCTGCGCAACAGGGCAGTCCTCAATGGCAAGACAAGGCGGGAGTAAGAACACTGAAATGTCTTTATTCTGTTGTTTTTGTTTTGGGGTGGGTTTTTTCTTATAAAAACAAACCAACAATATACTGAATTGATCTAGTTTATTTTATTGTAAGTACGAACATTTAAAAAATGCAACCAATTTGTCATTGATAATAATATAAGGTATGAAAACAGAGTTTGAGCTTTAACGTTAGAGGAAAATAATCTTCTTCAAGTTGATTACAACTATATGTTTTCTATCACAGGTCTATACTTTTGTGGGGACACCAACATCCAATGAGCAGTCTCCGGTATCTCGAAGCGATGCGTCCCCTGTCATGCCAAGTGAGATGCAAGTAAAAAGTCCAGTGTCTCCTGTAACGATACAGCCAATCAGTCCAATGACTAACCCTAGTAAACGTGCTGTGTGGTTGAACAGCTCCTCTGACTCACAGCAGCAGCCACCTGCAAAGTAAAGAAATAAAATTTTCTTTCCCTATCATTTTTTAAATATAGTTTTAAAAGTACACTTTAAAATAATTTGAAGTAGAAAAAAGATGATCAAAAAAGTTTAGTTTATTGAGTGCATGTTTATAGATGGTACAAATACTAGAATATAAACAGCAGCTAGAAAAACGGAACCCAGAAACTGCTGTACCGCTTTTTAAAAATTTCCCAACTTTTGACTTTCTTAATTTATTTTTTCAAATAAAGAAGTTTGAGCAAGAAATTGAAGCGAAGAGGATAGGCCAGTTCATGAGAAAATTATTGGCGTATGGAATGTGCCATTGTAATCTCTTATTATTTTTCATTGTCCATAGTCACTTTTTTAATACGGCAGTAAGACTTTTCTCAGCTTTTATCCTCATTGACATTCATATTTTATATTGACAACATGGATGTGGATCACAGGGTGAGACAAGACTAAGCATACATTGTGTGAATTTATTAAAATCAAGTCCATGTGATGACTAAAGCAAGCAATATTTTTTTGTACACTTTTTAGATGGACTAGTGTTTACTATTGAATTCTCATTGAGAGCCTGGAGTATTCCCGGAATGCACTATGTTGCATGAAATTTACACCCCACCCACCCACCTAAATTCCCACCTGTGGACAGATAACACAGGGGATATCAAGATAAAAAAGTGAATCAAATCGAAGTGATAGTGATAGCAGTATTTTGGTGTTGATAACCATGTTGATAAAGTTCTAATTTTATAGATTGATGGTGGTTGATTATCATTGATAGTGATTGAGTATGATGTAAGGATTTGTTTATGTGGTTGCTGATAATGCGAGGCAAGTATTGCTTGTTTTTGTTTGTTTAATCACTATAATAGCAGCTATAACTTGATTATGATGTATGTATGTTTTTTGTTGGTGTTAAGAAGCAGAATATGGCATATTTCCCCCCTCCATTGGTGCTATGGTTGTTTATGTGATGGACTAGATTTTGAAAATGTTCCAACTGTTGACCATGTGATGACGGTAAACTTATGTTTTACTTATTTTCCTTCTTTTAGGGAAGAGCCACCAAAGCCACAGGCATACTGTGCTGCATGTGATCGTTATTTCAAGAATGCTGCAGCTCTCAATGGTCACATGAGATGTCATGGAGGATTCAGCAACAAGGGGAAGGTGTGTTGACAACTATTTGAGTTTTTAAAAAGTAACAGTGTTGTGGCATGTTGGATTTTTTTAGGTCTCAGGATGTGAAGCACCACTGTTGGAAGTTTTGTGAAGGATTATTTTTTTCTTTTGTTGGATTTGTTAAATGTTCACCCATGTCTTTGACCTGAGTGTTTTTTCTGATTTAAAAACTAATTATAACAAATAGTTTTCAGCATATAATATATCCTTGAGATCATATAGTTGCCCTCTTTATTCATAGTTTATGATATTCATTTATAAATAAATTAGCACCATGAAGGTGTTGTGTTGTATCAGTAAAGGGCCTTCTGTCTCAAGTTTCCACAGTTTTTTGGGGTTTTTTATCTTCATTTTAAATTTATGTCTCAAATTTTGTTTAAATTAATGTCTCAAATTTTGTTCTCAACACAGGGTGTGGATAAGAAGTCATCCTCAAAGAAGGCTGCTAATTCATCCTCCGAAATGGGTCCTCCGCTGCGACGACCTCCTCATGCCTCCACTCCATCCCCCCAATCCATGATGCGCACATCTCCCACCAACCCAACTTGTAGCTCATCCCCTCAGAACCCCTTGACCCCAACCTCTGTCCAGTCCCCAGGTGATCAGTCAAGTGCCATAGACAAGCTGAATGGAAATACAGTCTCGGAGCAGCTCTTGCAAAATGTACGTTTGCTAGGGTATCAGTTAGTTAATTAATTTACCTCTGGTGTAAGATAGCATAAAATCAGGTTTTGCTTTGGTCAAGTTTCAGAAATGTTATGGTACAGCCTTTTTGTTTCTGAGACAGTTGTGGAGAAAAATGAAATTGAAATGATGTTATTGAGTAATGGAAATTGTAAATAATTTGTCTTTTGCTTGGATTCTGTTTTGATAGTTTTAGGCTGACATTACATGCGAGATATATTTGTGCTTAGAATATAATATGCCATACATATTTAAAGTCAGGATGTGAATTACATTTATTTTTTTCCTTTATTGTTTTACTTTATTAGATTTGTGAAATCATATTTTCCAATACATAGAAACACAAGCAACTTCAAGAACAGCTGTCCTCTCATTTGCTCAAGAGAAGAATGTCTGGAGATCAGCTTCAGCACCAGCAACGACAACTTAAAGCTCATTCAACACAAATTGAAATTCACTCTAACCAAGAACAGATAAGACTTCTGGAAGAACATATCAAAGCACAGCAGCAGCAACAGCAACAACAACAAACAAGTGTACAGGTGAAGTGTTTCTTGTCATTATTTCCTTTCTGTGACTAGGCATAAAATGGAGATGTGGAAGCTTTGTGATGTGGAATTTATTTATGTTTGTTTATTTGATCAAAGACCATTAATACTGCAGAGCAGTGTTGAGGCCACGTAAGGTACACAAGATACCCGATATAAGTGCAGGCACTCCTCCAACCACCAAGCATGGCTGAACATAGGGTTGGAAATTGCTGTGGATCGAAGACTTTCAGACAACAGGTGATCAGCCCACTGTGTCCATAACTCTTTATTGACACCTTGAGCAATACACTGAGGAGTATTAATCATAAGCAAGGTCAATAAACAAATTAATCTAACACCTTTCAGCTATGTAAAAACTGGGAAAATTTGCCACTTTGGGTGAATTTGTTAATTTGTTTTGTATTTTGTATTTTTTTATTTGGTAACAAGTAGATCTTCATACATTGATTTAGTATCAACATTAGTTGGCTTAAAGAGCAGATCTCGGAACAACCTATGACAAGACTGTAGATGGTTTAACATCTCATGTTCTTTGGACATATGATGTATGGCCGTTGAAGTTTCAATCTTAAAATAATTTAGTTGAAATGATACAGAAATATACATTTTGTTTACTTGACACACCTTAGGTTTCTGCTGTTGTAAACCATCACGTGATTGTATTTCAAATTGAATTTATTTAGTAATTTTTTTTATTAAGAGTGGTATCATTTTTAAACTTCGAATTCAAGATCATTGAGGTGTTTATTTTTGGAAATAAAGAAACCTCAAGGTGGCAAACAAGGGAATGAGATGATAATGTTTTTTTTCTCAATTTCTAGCTTGTTACTAACCAACTTCAACAACAAGAAATTCCGCTCCAGATTGGTTTGAGCTCCTCTGTTGAAAGACCGGTCTCTCCCCAGCAGGGTGAACAAATACAGAGGATTATTCAAAGCTTTCAGCAAGTAAGCCGTGAAAATAAAATAAAATATGGAATTGTTTTTTTCTTATCCTTCTTATCCAATTCCCTTTTACCATTTGAGTGTAGGGCCAGCACTATGAGGCTGGAATTCTCTGGATCAAGATATTAAGCCAAGCAGGTGATCAACCCACCATGAATCGGTTTTTCATTCTTGAATTATTTGATAAAAAGAATATTTATTTGACAATATCAAAGTCATTATCTATAGTTATATAGTGTATAATTTCCTGGAAAAAAAATCCTTATATTTGGAAGTTGACCATGGGTGTATTTGAACGGTTTGTCTCTTTCCATATATCACTAGTACTAGTAGGTGTGTCTGTCGTGATTTAGATGGGAATTTTTCACTTTTCGTGTGAGATAGGTTCAAGTCTGGTTTCCAGTATTTTGTTGACCAGTTGCTTACTTTCACTAGTTTGGCTTTGAAGCGTTGGTCAGCGCGGTTAAGCAACATTGACCGTGGATAGTGTTTGGATGGATGACCACTCAGGTGCACCATGTTCCGATCGTCCGCGTTGTGCCCTTGGGCAAGGCACTTTACTCTGCTTACCCGACTCGATCTGGTGTAAATAAGTACCCAGCCTAGAGCAGTGAACAATTTTTTCAGAATGATAATACTGAAGCGTCTAACAGGCAGCACGCACTGTATACTCCTCATGGAGTTGAGAAGGATATAGGAGTGTATTGGTCTGCCGGGGGTAAACAATACATCAGCATACTTCGTAGATATGCACTATATAAATGCTATGCTTTACTTGACTAATGAGCTAATCTTTTATTTGTAAACAATTCTGTAGTGATTTTTTTTACACATAGAATGACTACAGGTACGTTACCATGGACAATAGCCAATGACCCATGAGTTACAAATGATTCAGTTGTAACCTACAGGAATCTCACTTGATGAATTACTGTAATACAAATGCACTGTTAATGGCAGCTGACACAAAGATGGTAGCAACATCACCAGCCCACATCATATATAGTAAGTGCCTCCATGAGGACAACTCATTAACCCGGAAATTCTCACCTAGGCAACTTACCTGGTTGTCAGGTAGCAGCAACATCAACCCCAGACCAATCAGCTGTCCCCACAACACTTTATATTGTGTGCAATTACAGCCTGTGTGAGAAAAATTTGTTCATACTTATCGCTTTCTATCTTGCCACCCACAATGTAAATGCACATAATAGTTTATAGTGTGATGTAGTACTTAAGTGTGCGTTCTGTTAAAGTAGGTATGTTGCTTCATTTCACACAGGTTGAAGAACTCCACCGCCAACAGCAGCAGCAGCAACTACATCTCAGTCCTGAGCAGCTGGAACAGATACGTCAGGAACATAAACTGATTGGGTTACCTCCCCTGAATCCTGAACAACTTCAGTATCAACTCCAGGATCAGCAGAACCAGATCATCCAAGCTCAAATTCGGGAACAGCAGCTGCAAGAACAAAACCAGCTCCAGATCGTGGAGCCCAACTCTCTAGTCATGACTACATCTGCTTTGCCTCTGGCACAGTCAGGTTTTATTCAGCTGAATGGGAACGCTCAAGCGCATGGTCTGGCTACCGTTAATCCCCAGACTCTAGTGAAATTCAACTATCAGCCGACCACAGACCACAACCAAGTATCCATGCCATCTCAGGCAGAGCTAAATTCTTCAGTTCAGCATATTTTAGCTACATTGGATCCTGTTGTGGTTAACGCAGCTGGCCTCAACCAACAGCAAATTCTAGCCCAGATTCAAAAGCAACAGCGCATGTCTCAAGAGCTCTCGGGCATGCAGCTGTCAGTGGACCCTCAGAATGCTGAGTTGGTCCAAGAGACATTCTCCAACCTTCAAGTTAACCAGATCCCACAAATCCTGCTTCATCCCCCAAGTACGGAAGATATTAATGGGGTCCCAACCATTTCTATTCCTGAATCTGTTGTGTTAGGGGAAGGCCAAGGGTGCCTCAACCATACTGTGATGGAAACAGAACAGCAACAAATTGAGAGGATTCAGAACGGGTTAATGGCCAGTGCTGAGCAGCAGCAGCAAGAGTCTCAGTTGGCAGCCTTTTCTGGAGCTGACATGAATACACTGTCTTCTTATGCAGAAGATGCAGATTCAAAGGTTCCAAATTTTCTCAATATTCAGCCCAGGAAAGTTTTCTCTTCTCTCCAAACAGCTCCTGTATCTCAGGTATGTGGAAATGATCCTTTTCTGTTTTCTTGTTTTGGCTTTGTTGTTTTTGTTGGTGTATTTTTATTTGTGGAACTTGGAGGATGAGTGTCGTCTCCATTAATAGTTAATCAGATGTACTTTGTATATAGTGCCCCAACACTCCAAAGAAAACGATTGTTTATTTTTAGCAGTCACACACCGATCAACTCTGAGAAGGTTGGATAATTTTCCCAGGCTATTTTTCTTTATGTGAACGTTTCCCACATGATCTAAAAATAACTCGGCTGAAAACCATTGGAACAGAATGCCTCTATTTATCATGTGATCAAACTGTTCATTGTCCATTGGATCTTTGAATATACACTAAAAACCATTCAAGGCGGTCTGGTGAGCTCCAGCGAGCTCCAAAAATGATGCAAACCAATCAACTCCTTGTGAAGCAAGAGCAACACATTCATGTCCAAATTGCTTACAAAATATAGCATTTTTCCAAAAAGTTTTTGTAATGTGAGACGAAGTATAAACACAATTTTAAAAGATACAGGTAGTTCGGAGTTGATTGATTTGCGACCGAAGGCATCGATGTGTAACCTTTCTCTTTGTCATTGGTTTAGTAATAATGGTGTCTTTCGCTCCTCATTCCCCTTGGGAAAAGGGAAAATAATTGAAATTAAAAGCATTTGCTGATAAAACTTGTCTTTCTTTATTGGTTTTATGAAGATTTGACTTGTGAACATTTTCTATCATTAGTGTTTTTGTTATATTATCAAAATCCAATTTCCCTTTTTATACATAGTTTAGAAACGAGAAATGTATTTATGTAAGAGCATAGATTTGAATAACTTCTAAAACTAAATCATCTCTTCTTTCTTATTTTTTTTCAGCCACCATTTAATATGCTCAGGGACTCAAGCACAATGGAAGGCAGCTCTTTACACAATACCAACTCCATCGTTTCATCCTCATCTCTATTACAATCCCTCTCATCTCCTGCCACTTCCTCAGCTGTAGCTAAGAACACTGATGCTGCTGTTGCTCAGATCTTGAGGAACATCAGCAATAGCTTGGCTGAAAGTGGTGGCATGGGTTTGAATCTAGGTAACATAGAAATTCAATCCACCAGATCTGGCAGCACCGGCTCGTCTATAGACGGATTGGAAGACAAAATGTCATATCATTTATCTTCTGTATCGCCAAAACATTTCCTTGGTTCTATAAAACAGGATGTCATGTTGTCGTCGGCTGTAGATTCTAATCGAGACAAGAAAAATGGCCAAGTTGGTTCTAATGACTCCCTACTACTGAAAGAAGTGCCTTACTCCACCTCCTCAAATAAACAGTTTCATCTAATGCATCAACAGGGCTTCAATAACAAACGAAGGCTTTCTGCAGACTTGGAGTCCCAGAGGAAAAACTCGGCCAAAGTTAACACCTTCACCATGAATCCATTAACCACTATGGTCAATCCTTTGGAAGTAGAAGGAATCTCAACAGCAGGGAGGGTGAGAGCCCGCAGCAAATCTGGTGACGTCAGTTTAAAGTATATGAGGTCCAAGTCGGTAGACCACTCTTCCATCCATTTTTCAGACTCCTTGTTTCGTACAAACAAGAGAACCCTCTCTCATGGTCACAAAGACCTCGACTCCCAGGATCACGATATTTTTTCTCGTTCGGATGGCGCAGATGTATTCAGAAATCCCAGTTCCTTGCCTAGTCCGTTGAAGATAAAACGTAAACATCGACCAGCTCCCTTATACATCCCTCCTCAATTTGGCATCTTCCAGAGTAGATTGCGATCACCCAGGGTCATCAGCAAGGATGGCCATTTAACGGCTGATGTCGGAAGAGGTCATACCCCTCCACCATACACCCCTCCTCCAATGCTCAGCCCATTTCGCAGTGGTTCTGGTCTCTTCTGCTCCATCCAGTCAGCTTTTCCACGCACACCAGAATCTGCCCCTGTATCAGGGAAGTTTTCACAGAGTCGCAGAGGTGAGACTCTTTTTGAATAATATTGTTTAATGCCACCAAGGATTAAAAAGAATGTCTATTATTTAGTGTTAGTAGTAATTTTATTTGTTCCTTATTCGATTGACCTTTGTATCCTATGAACATGAAGAGGAGAGGGTAAATAGTTTTTCTTGTGACAAAGTTCTGTTTATTATACTAATTTTTCATGAGAAACATTTTGGTTGTCACTTGCAAAGCTGTATTTAAGATTGTTAAAGTGTTTTCTCCAACACCATGTATTTCAGGTAGCTTAGTTGGAAAGTCAGAATGCTCCTTAGAAAAGTTGGAAGAACAGATGGAGGAGGCTCCAGCCATTGAGACAGATACTCAAGCGTAAGTATTGAATGTAATTAGTATGTGTGTATGGTACAAGTGCTGTGGGGATGTCTTTGTTTTACCGTTGATTTGATTGTCCAGTCACAACAGAAATGAAGGATTTTATATTGTCTAACTCGTAATCCAATTTTTATCTTGTGAGGTGATAGTGATTAAATGAAAGAATTTAAAGAAAAATCTAGTTTTGAGATAAATTTTCATTTTTTATATCCTTTTGGTGTTCAGTTTTGGCATAAATGCTCCCCAGATAAAGTACTTTACTGGAATTGTTTACACCTATAGTATTGAATTTGAAGGTTACACTTCATTATATGTATGGTGTACATAAGAAAAAAGAAATATTTAAAAATGAAAACGATTGTATGAAAAATGTTAAAATGAAAGAATGAATGTAAGAGACACCCCTCATTAAAATCACCTGAAATATTTTTAAAGATTGTGATCATCTTTTTAAGCCAATCCATTTTGTGTGGGAGTGTGTATATTCAACCTTGCACTAGAAGGTAAAAGGTATCTGATCATGAAAGAAAAGAAGTGTGTCTCCCCTTTTCTCACCCAAGTAGAAAAGAATCAATTTATGTGTCATTTCTATTTCAGGCATATAAATATAGGTGTGGAGTATCAAGCTGTATTGCCAGAATGTAGAGGTAAGTTGTATTTTCTTTCCTTGGACACCTCTACCTCTACCAGGACATTTAGGTGTATAGATGCTATGTGAAAAAAAAAAACCAACTTCAAAACCAATTTGTCTTTCAGAGCTCAATTTTCCTTTTTCTTGCTCCTAAGGAATTATTTGTTATTTTCATTTTTGTACAAATGATATCTAATTATCACAGTGGGTTAATCACCTGCTTGGCTTAATATCTTGATACAGAGAAATCCAGCCTCATAGTGCTGGCCCTACACTGTAATGGTAAAAGGGAATTGGATAAGAAAGAAAGAAGATATCTAATTAATGTATTGTTATTGTGGGATACTGTTATTATTATTATAGATATCTGATTTTTCCTCTTACATGTTTTTTTATTCTTTTTTTTTTTTTTTTAATGAGTAGTCTATGTACTAGCATTTGTATTTTTTTTACATTTCAGATAAATCCTTGGCTGCCTTTTGTCCTCCCAATGACAAGGCTTCTCTATTGTGGTGTCCTGCTTCAGAAGGAGACAGCACTGATACTCAATGTGAGAAATAGTTCATATCCTCTGTCCGTTAGATTGTTCCTTATTCTAGTGTTCTTAATCTCAAAATAGGTCTGTGTAGACTTGTTGATTTGTTAATGATTGGGTCTCGGGTTTCATTGGTCTGGTCTAGGTTTCAATAATTTCTTTATAAGAAATGTGGATTACGAGGGGGGGGGGGGGAATTGGTCCCCATCCCTGGTATGCAGATTACGACTCCCATTTATTGATACCTGATGTGATTGTTATCTTTAATGCATTATTATTATTTTATCAATTTTTTTTCTCTTTCGTTCTTTCCATTGCCAACAGTACAAAGCTACCAGGAATTTTCCTGTAGTGCTGCCGTCAAGGGTAATGGATGTAATGTGGAGTATGCCCTTCATCTGTTGCATCTTGCCAAGGGAGATTTGAGTGTAAGAGCTAGGATTTTGAATTGATGGAATGTGCAAGGATGTAAATGTTTAGTTTTGTGGGTTTTTACATTTAAAAAAATGATTTATCACTATGAGAAATTCTGAAATTCACATCCTTGAACATATCTGTAACTGTTTGGTTTTTTAAAAACAGAGTTGGAGTCAAATCTTGTTTGCAGGTCCTTCACCACTATGCATAGTAGACATTGCATTTGAATGCTCGTTTCTGATATTGTAAAGAAAAGAGAAATTTCTTTAGTTGATGCTAAGAAAAGATGTGGAAATTGGGAGGAGTGTAGGTTTATTCATTATAGATAAACCTGACACCGAAAGGTATAACAGGCATTGAGAAAGAAAGAAAGCATTTGAGTGCTAAGTTGAAAAACATTCCATAAAATCTTTTCTTTTTTTTGTCCAAATTTATAGGAAGCCTTGTTAATGCTAATGGGAGAACCTCCGTCATTGCCTATGGGCCACCCCATGCTCAGTTACAAGTACCAAGGTATAGTTCATTTATATGTATTATATATAAGTCCTCTAATATAAAGCAATAGTGCTCTCCATACAGCTGCGTAACCTGGACACTCTATGCAAAAACTGAGTGACGCATCCAAGCTTCTGAGTGACGCATCCAAGCTTCTGAAATGAAACGTTTTAGGAAAATCTTAACTCCCTCGTACACAGAGCACCTCACCAACGATTATGTAAGATTTGAAATTGATGGATTTGCCGGTCCTCAAGAACCATTACTGGCCAGAGTAAAAATAAGGAAACTGAATTGGTTTGGCCATGTCACGAGACAACAGTCAGTTCAAGACACTGGTGGAGGGAAGCAGAAGACGGGGGCGCCAAAAGAAAAACTGGATTAAAGAATGGACTGCCCTGTCAATGCCTGAACTTCTATTAATGGCCACTGACTGAGCAGCATGGAGAGAGATAGCTGTTTCTTCACCCCCCAAGGATCTTCCGTTCATGGGACAAAACATGAACAAGAACATGACTTCTGATATAATGATTTGTTGATTATAAGAGAGTCTTTATCAAAGGACAGTCACCAAGCTATATATTATATGTCAAAATAGGAAACAGACAAAAGCTTCCTTGGATATTTACTGGAAACGGAGACCGTTATGATCTTTGCATACATTTACGCATAATATCAGTTTTGTGGCAGTGATACAAGTTAGCATAGGTTGCACATGTTTTGGAATAATCACACTGTACTTGAACTACTCTGATTTGACAGAATTTGCTCTGTTCTTTTTGGTATTTCTTAACCCTTTTTTTTTCAATGTAAACAAAATAAACAAATTGTAAAGTATTGATTGTCGCAATAGGATTATTATATATATATGCTTTTTGACATTGAAGGGTGCAATAAGTATTTATTAATGGCTTTTCAGAAACTGATGCTTGGAATTCCAATGAAATGGAAAAATTTGTCAAAGCAATTTTGGATCGTGATAAAGACTTCTACAAAATTGCTAAAGAGGTTTGATTACATTTTAATTCTTAAACGTCTCCTTATCTTTAATTATTATTTTGCAAAGATATAAAAAGTTTTTCCCTTTTCTTCGATTGAAAAAAACACAGTTCATGTGTTACCAATAGAGATACTTATTTTTGTTGTATATGCATTATGAGTGTGTATCCTCTTTTATAGAGTCCCTGATTGCATATATTAATTAAGAAAAACTTGTTTTGCTTTATTAGGTGGAGTCCAAATCAGTCAAGCAGTGTGTTCAGTTTTATTACATGTGGAAAAAGGTGTGCCAGGACGACTACAAACGTCTAAGACATTCTCGAAACAAGCAGAGTGATTATAACACAAGAAGACAAGCTGAGAGAGCAGCAGCTCAAGCTGCCCAAGCGGAGAAAGCCGCCCAGTTGGCTCTCCAGTCGGACGGCACCAATTCCCTGACCCCACCAACTGTGCCTGAGGTTGAAGAAGTCCCAGAGGAGTCTGTGGATTCTGACAACACCAGCTGTGTGTCTGACTATGACGATTCCCGATCTGTGGCTTTGGTGAGTAGTTTAGACATACCTTTCACAGGGCACCAGTGCCGTGTTGAGATCATGTTTTAACGATAGGTAACATTTATTTTATATCTGCTGGAATTTACAAGCCAGTGACTATAATTTTGCTGACCAAAGGTGAAAATATGTCTCCATAGTCCTCGCTGTTGATGAAAATGCAATTTTGTTCTCTAGCACTGATAATATGACCATCATTCTGTCAATGTGCTTCTGTTATAACAAACTACGTACATGTTATTGGACAGTTCATATGTCCTTAGAAATATATATATATATGCCCTTGTATTTCTGTTATGCAGAGATAAATTGTTGCATTTATTTCACATCTTTGACATTGTTCTCTCGGGAAATGAGTAATTTTTTATAATTTTTCTCTTTAGGATTCTATGGCTCCTCAGTTACATATTAATTTCAATTAATGTTATAAGAATTGCTTTGATGCTATTGTTTATTACTACATGATGATCTAGAATGTGATTCTTCTTGTTTTTCACCGTAGTCTGGCCACGGCACAGCCCCAAGCACAGCAAATTCCACTCCCACCCGTGTAGAATCTCCAGTCCCTGTCACTGTCAACCCTGCAGTATTCACATGTACACATGATGGCTGCAATGTGGTGAGCAAGATTTCTTTTAGATAACCCTTTTTTTTCATCATTGGCATTCAGAGTTTCAGAATTATTGTTTTCACCCTTTACATAAGGCTATCTCTATTCTCTAAACTTGCAGAGTGTCTAAGGTAGAGCATTGAAAACTGAAAACTTCTTGGTTGCAAATTCATCACCATTCCGGCCAGAAAAATAATCTTTCTTCTGTCTAGACTCTTAGACTTACTTCCACCACTAGAAGTGAGTTTGTCATACACATGGCCACAAGAAGGAGGCGAGTGGTCTAGACAGCAGACTTCAATGACGAGGGCCGGAGGTCTGAGTCTGGCTTCAAGCAGTTTACCCCATTTGTCTCACTCAACATAGATGTAGAAATGGGTACCAATTTTCAATTGAGATTTGGGAAAGTTTTGTGCGATTGACCAACATCTTGCAGACCTGCCAACCTGTACGGTTTCACATATTTTAGTACAATTTTTAAAGCAAATAGGCAAATGCGATTTTGAGTTATATCTCCTCTTTGGGAATACACTTTTTGGTCGATCAGTGCAATTGGAACTCATCTTCGGTGAAATCACAAATTTACTGGATGTGTTGGATCTTTATTGGTGGTGAAAAAAATACTATACTATTTATTGACGCATGCATACTGTAGTATATTTGTATCAATGCTCGGATTATTTTGTAATACCATTTTTTGTGTGTAACAACCGATACTATCTATCTATTTACTTCATATTCTGTGAGTTCGATACTATAGATAAGAATCGGAAGTAATTGCGTCACGGATCGACTAATTTTTTCGATCTCTGTTGCTTCAGCTTCACTGATTGTATTTTGTGCCAAGCTAGAAATGTCTAGATCGGGATAGAATTTTTAAATTAGAAAAACTTGTGTTTTGACATGAATATATTCATTGGGTCACACGGTCAAACGTCAATGGCAATAATTTTAGAATACCGGGCCATCGCTGGTAGTTTACCGTAACGAACATTGACTCGCTGCATTCTAGACTAGAAAGAGTTCTCCTTTCATTTTCTCTTTACCAATATGGTTCGTCTGAGATAAAATTATGGGATTTTATTTAGGAAACTATCCCTGCAGCGTGGCTAAAAATATGATACAATTTTGCTGCAAATCTGATCTTCACGCAGAAAATACTAGTTTTGCCCTGAAAATACTAGTTTTGGGCTGATGAACTATTTTCAGTCTTTGAGGGTTGGCAGGTCTGATCTTGTCCAGAAAGTGACATTTGTCACTTCTCTGCTTCATGCCCCATAAACCGGGTTAAGCTCCGGCCCTATGACCTTGAAAGGCTTACGGATATACTTATGGCCACAAGACCCTTCATAAGTAGACTAGGAGTGCCATTTTTATTTGAATTTTTAAAATTTATTCACAGTAAATTTGAATGTTATACTTGTGTTAATTCAACAATGATTAAAATGGAGTAGTGAAGTAGGTATTCACATACTCCATAAGGATTTAGGAAGATGGTAGATAAATGTTTTATGAAGGGTTCAAGACAAATAGAAAAGTTTTGTGACTTCAAATTTAATTTATTGAGTATATTTTGTATTGATATTGCCGATCAGTATGGTAACATTTTTTCAGAATGATATATTTGTGAATTATTTATGAGACTATAACTAGATCCCCGATTATTCAAACCTGGTATTGTTGCTTTATCTTGAGCCCTTCATGTGTGTTTAAAACACAAAGTAGAACGTAGCATTGATTTTAAAAAATGTCTTTGTCAAGATGTATGATGAAATATTTTCAGACGTGTTCCTCCAAGCAAAGCTTGAAGCGCCATATGAGAAAGCATCAGGAGAAACCAGCCACTAGCAGTCCTGTTCGCAAGCCCCGGCCGAGCACGCCCAGTCGGTCTCCTGTGTATGATCAGTTTGGGGATGAAATTTTCCCTTGTCGACTGTGCGGCAGGTAATAAGACTTGCTGGGTGTTTTAAACTCTATCATGAAAAATCAAAACAGTCTCTCTTTTGTTTTATGATTTTACAATGTTACTCTAGCGTTAGATCCCTCCAGAATTTGACAACTTTGAAGAATTAGGAGAGGTCCCAATGGC
The DNA here is from genome assembly GCA_030265355.1 of Tritonia tetraquetra. Taxonomy (NCBI): domain Eukaryota; kingdom Metazoa; phylum Mollusca; class Gastropoda; order Nudibranchia; family Tritoniidae; genus Tritonia; species Tritonia tetraquetra. The sequence goes on from JARBEQ010254858.1 coordinate 26,819, forward strand.
TCAGAGGTATGGTTCTGGCCTTTGAAGCGAAAGGTACCGGGTTCAAATCCCATCGGCGACAGTTGTTGTTTTTCTTCATAAAACTCGGTATAAACCTATTTGCCACTCCCCTGATCCTATGAAGGCAAGTGGGATCAATAATCTAGTACTATCGGAGACGGACAATAATTTCAGAGGTCTGTTGTGCATGTGAAAGAACACTTGGCAGTAAGAAATCAAGAAGAGTAGGCCAAAAGACTGCTGTCTGGTCAAAATTAATTCTTACCACTAAAAAGTCACAGTGGGCTGATCACCTGCTTGGCCTAATATCTTGATCCAGAGTAAATCCGACTCATAGAGTGGGCCCTACACTAATGGTAACAAGGAACTGGATAAGAAAGGGAGAATTAGGGAGAACAGCACCGAGAGAGATTGTGTGCACATAGAATAATGACATCATTTTAATCTACTAAGAGTAGACTGCAATGGACACAGCAGACTAAAGAATATAATAAATGCAAATATAATAATAATTTCAACCCTTTAAAACACACACATTTATCTCAGTCTTATGGGGCAAAAAATGTCTCCAGGAAATTTGATGCAAATCAGTAGAGAAGTAAATGTGCTAGGTGTGCCTGTGTGTTTTGAGTTTGTCTGTATTTATAATAGCTTATTTAAAAAATTTCCTTTTACAGAGTATTTGCAAAGGTGAAAAGTCGAAGTGCACACATGAAGAGTCACAAAATAGCAGAACAAGCCCAACCAGAAAAGAAGGTAGTGGAAATCGTGTTTTCAGAAGCCTCTTCTGTATTTGTGACTCAGTGATCTTCAGACATGAGGTTCTCTTTTTCAATATGTAGGTTGTTTTTTGTATGTATATATAGCACTGCACAAAAGAAAAATTGAGCTGCAGTTAGGTGGTTTTTTATAATACAAATTGTTGCTAATTTTATTTTATGTAAATTCCAACCATCACATCCATTTATTTACGGAGAAAGCTGCTGAGCTTATTTGATGACACATGTTATAAATGGATGCATGGATCAGATGGATGACTTGTTGAGTTCTTCATAGGTCAAAGTGCAATTGGCAAGTGCTTTTAATCCAAGAATCTGTGTGATACTTTTCTTTTTTTTTTTGTGGGTCATCATTTTGTATATGTAAGCTTGAAGGTTGCATTAAGAGTAAAAAAGTGAATAAGTATTTGCTTAGGTTTTTTGTGTTTTAACAAAATCTCAATTTCATTATCATTGTATATTTATTACATTATTTTTTTTATTATTTTTTTTTTTCCGGAGATTTTTCTTGCAATTTGAAGTTTGTACACATGCTTCTGTAATTGATTGGGTTTTTAAATCATATGTCTTCTCGTAAGATTTTAAAACCAGCCCCGTTTCCAAGGCAGCTTTTATCACCATGAACTAGGGCAAGGATATCCAATGAATATTAAGAATGTTTTATGAATGAACAATGTTTTATAGATATTGTTATAGTATTCTTGCTGACCATTCATTTCCTAAATCCTAAAATTATTGATGACGTGTAGTCCTTTTTTTTTGTTTTATAGATTATTAGGGAAGTGCATCGGTAGGGAAGATGTACTACATCCTAATTTTTGCTCAGCTTGTAAGGGGTGTAGAAACTTATCAGGGTGACACCGACTGACCTCATGTCATGCAGTGTCGTCAACCAGAAAAAACAATGCCACAGACCAATTTTTCAATTATGGTACAGTCGTAAAGGATGATGTATCTGATTGCAGATTTGAACGTGGTGACCAAAAACTTTATTATTTTTTTTTTACAGTTCTTGGAGAGAATTATTTGAATTTGACCAATATTTCCAAAGATGCAATATCAATTCGGAGTTGGTAGAGCAAGTGGCCCGCTATCTCTAGAGAGGTAGAGTTGCTGTTCGCAGGCTTTTTCTCTATTACTGTTTTATCAGATTTATTTCTGATCATCGATTACAACTGGAGGTGTTGTTTAAAAATCACCCACTACCAATGTCACGTCATCATTTCCAGTTAACCACACTGCACAGTTGTCGACCTTTCAAGCTAAGAAAAGAGGACTTCAGTAGACCATTTTCCCTATCAATGCAAAGCACATGATGCACTTCCTATTATTAAATTTATACATTTTATTTTATTTGCCCTGAAAACAGTATTTATACTCACGGGAGTAAATAAGTGTGTATGTCTTCAAGACACAATATTGGGGAATTATAACTTAATTCAATAGATAACAAAATGGAATGAAAAAAATTTGATCAGCACTCACGTGGTCAGCGTAATATCCTTCGCAGTTTTCAAGTTGATATGGCGGGTGACCACAGATGGTCATTGTGGTCGCGTTTATTTCACGGAAAGATTTTGGACAGTTCTACCTACCTGAGATAAAGTCTCAAACCGGGTGTACTTCTTGCTGTCAACGTTGCAGGACAAGATCTGTCTTGCTAAAGAATATGATGAATGCATTGGTCTTGCCTTTTGTTACTCCGTGATGTGCCTCCTCTGTGGCGGTCACCGGTTGTTCCAGTGGCAGTGTTTGTATCTCGCCCAGGCATCTAATAGTGCTTGTTACCGTTGAGCAGTGTTGTGCCCAGCTTCATGTCCAGCATTGCTGAACACAGAGCTGGAAAACTTTGAATCAGGTAGAAAAGGCAAGCAGATGATCAGCCCACTGTGCAATAGTGTTTATATGGACATTAAGATGATGTGCAACCTTGCGCTGTGTTCTAACTGAATGTAACATTCCAATTGCCATTCAACGTTTATTTTCAATCAATCATGGCAACTTTAAACCTGTCACAATTCTTTCTAGTAAGTGTTTTCTCCAAAAGGTAGGGCGCAAGCAAAGGGAACTACACACTGAAACATTTTAACACATGAACATGGTTAACAATAGATTGACAAATAATGTTAGCACAGGTGTACAGAGTAATCTACCATTAAAGGCTTATTTTCCTCTGAAAAGTGCAATGGATGAAATGTACTCACCAAAGCTATGTGCTGAATATGGGCATGACCAGTAGACTGTCTTACCAAACTGTTTTGGAGTTAAAGTATACACACTTACTCTTTTCTGTGAGTATATCTATGAAAATTAATCTGACTTGTTTACATTTTTATTTATTTTTTCATGGTTTGTTTTTGGTTTGTGGGTTTTTTTCAAATGTAATTTGATGAAATCGTATTTTTTTCTCCACCACATTTTTTTTTTAATCAATGAAATATTGTTGCCATTTCTGTAAAGATTATGTAAAGATTAATTTTGTTTTTTTTGTTTTTTTAATTTATGTTGGTTGTGCCTTTCTTTCTTCATTAAAAAAAATTGGTATTTTATGATGTAAATAGACAAATCATGTGGCAAAATGATCAATGGCCGATCGGTCGCTGTCTGTCTGTCTAAACTTCTTTTCTTGTAATCTATTCTACTCGGTTCTTCTCAAAATGATGGATGTGACAAATTGCAGTTTTTCAGAAGAGACGTTTTAACCCATTTGACATGTCAAAACTATTCATTTTAGGAGCAAAAGACTTAATGAGGTGTTAACATTGTCTCCATGAAAAATTGCAACCAAATAAAGTCTATATTCTTCACTTTGTGATGCTTGGGAAGATTCGTAACTCTTTTTAAAAGAGGTTGATTTTGTGAAGTTGCGATATTTAATCTTGGGTCTTTTGACTTTTCTGTTTGTTTGTATCTTAGTTTACATCCTTTATCTCTCCTGATACTTTCTTTCTTTCCTTCATTTCACTCTCTCTCTCTCTCTCTCTCTCTCTCTCTCTCTCTCTCTCTCTCTCTCTCCCTCTCTCTCTCACTCCCTCCCCCTTCCTCTCTGATTCTTACTCTTTCTACCTACAATTATAATAGTTCAGTGTTTTTCCATTTATGTGGCTTTTTTATAGTTACCACGAACCTGGATGGGCAGATGCTTTGAACGATACTGCGTTTGTATAGTCAATGTCACAAATCAAAAACTGGGGTTATATTTCTTGTTTTTGTTGACAGTTTTATTGACATATGAAAATGTTTTTAAACTGTACTCTCTTTTTTAATGTAATTATTGTTTTTTGTAACAGTCATGTCGTTTTATAAACATTGAAAATTCATATTGTATTTTACAAATATTCAAAGTTTTATTACTTATGCTGCATAATACGGATAACCCTGAAAGTTACAAACTACGCTAGTGTATAACTTGTTTTGATTCAAGACCTTGAGTTTTGTGAAGATGAGACTGATCACATTGATTCTCTTTTTTGCTTTTGAATATTTAAAATTTGAAGAGGACAGATCATTCGTTAAAAGAATTTACTGTTTAGTACATTTGAAATGTAGCTGATTATAAAGTTAGAAAACCGAAAAAGTTATTTCTTTTGTGTCTAGTCGTTGCTTGGAATGTTCTCAGGAGTTCATTAACTATAGTGCTGGTCCACACTCTTTCCTTTGTCTTCTATCCCCCTCACCTATTGTCCCAGCTCCCATGCAGCTTTCTGTTCTCGTCCTGGAATGAGATGATCTGGTTTTGCTTGGGGTTTGGGTCTCTTGCCAGGTGGAAATATTCAGTTGTATTCTTAT
>JARBEQ010254859.1:0-17281 GCA_030265355.1 Tritonia tetraquetra
GTGTTCAGCAATGCTGGACATGGAGCTGGCCACAACACTCCTTGTGGGTATAATGTGGTTTGGATAACAAAACAAATTATTATTATTATTATCATTATTATTATTATTATTATTCCATAAGGAGCCCAAAGAGAGCCGCAATAGTTGAAATAATAGAACAACCCGTCTCTACAACAAAAATGCCTTCTTTTACATGACTGGCTATATATTGCACGTTCTTTTTTCCTCTGGCCATCCTTTTCTAAGTGACCCTTGTTGAGTTAAAGGACATTATATTATTTCAGCTGGAAAAATTGTGTTAGAGAACAGGTTCTTCTTTGAGCATTCGTTTCAGTCAATTGTTAGAAGGTTAGTAATCATTTTGTCGATTTGTGCATTAATATCCACTAAAGAAAGAACAAAACAGACCAAAAACAAAATAGAACAACAGCAACACCGATAACAGCAACAAAACAACGACAGTATATTAAAGGTAGTGGTGGAGAACATTGTGTATTTGTAATTGATTAGTTATAGTCCTATCTTCCCTTGCTCAGTGTGTGATTTCTGCGATCATACCTGGAATTACTGTCCGTGCCAGTAACCCAAGTATTCACGCTAGCTAATCGTCACTGGAGTCCAAGGGTGGCCAAACAACTTTCCCTCTTCCTAGTGGAGAGTCAGACGCCACTGAATTTCAAAACGGTGCATGTGACCTTCGCAGTGGCATTTTGTTCGTTCTAGTCCTAGCAAGTAGACTAAAGGATTTCTTTAGAGCAACAAAATCCAGCCATATCGTAATGCTTAGGTATATTTCAACCTGAGATACCAATATCAACAAGAGTTGAACGCTGCCTCTCTCCCCATTGGATTCCTGCTGCAAAAGCTCACCTTCTCATGAAATGTCCCAGCATTGAGGGGCAGAATAGATTTCTGCTCTCCTAATTGGAGAATTTCCGAGGAAGAACATTTACATCATTACGATGTGAAACACTAGATTATGATACTGTCCTTGACGAACATCGTGGTTAGTGTTAGTATGTTATGTTATACATTTTTATGGTAAGTTATAATGGAGGTTAAGAAAATATAGGGTACGTCTGTGAGTAATACTATGTTACCATGTGACCGTTTACTTAAGTACAGAACATGTTTGTGTGCCAAAAGTCTCTTTAATAATTGTTTGTTGCTCTATGTACCTTTTTCTACTATCAAGCTCAATATTAAATAGTTTGATATTTTGGATTTTCCCATACTTGTATTTACTGATGCATATTTTTTCTATTAACAGGATATGATTGATAATTCGAACCTCCTTTTTTCTGGTACAAGGTGAATTTTCTAGCAATTCTTGAGCTTCACCGTATACCACCTCCTCTCCACACATCTCTCAACACACAGCGCACAAGCGCAGCACAATTAGCAAAAGGCGCCATTTTTACTCCCGCAACTAACCAAAATGTATTCCCTTCACGCAAAATGTGACCAGCAAAATGTACATAACTCCCCAGCACACTTAGGGTAGAGGGTAAGGTGACAAACAGTCGGATGTCAAAAAGGCACCTTTTCTGGTAAAATAAAAACTGAATAACTTTCGAACTTTTAAAATAGCAAAATGAATAAATGAATATGCTCTATCTAAAAAATATTTTCACGATTGTGTCTATGAGATCTGAAGACTTTAAATAGTGTTTAATAAGTCATGGAAGTGGCTGCTTTAATCGTGGGCAAGGTAATAATGATAATAATAATGATAATCATCGTCATCTTCTATACTTCATCATCATCCGCGTAACGCGATTGTACTCCGGGGTAATTTTGGCGTGGGGGGTAATTTCTCTCGTGTTACGGAGGTAATATAGATTAACTGCGATAACTTTCTTTCTTTCTTTCTTGACTTTTTTTTCAACTTCAACCATCAGTTCAATTTTTCTTTTAGACATTAATACAGTTCGTCGGCATTTTTCTGGGAATAAAAAGTCTAGTCTTGACTATTAAAGCAAAGTCGGACGAGTCGAAGAGAAATGAACGCCTGTGGACACCACAGGTACTGGTAAGTCAAATCCATGGAAGTATAAACTAGCAATGTATCAGCCATGAAAGATCGACTCATCTGAAAAATCGAGTTAGGTGCTCATTTTTTAAATCTTAGGATACGTATCTTATGGAGCGGGGCCGGTTAAAAACGTCAATTTAGATGAAAATCGACTTATCCAGCGTCGACTTAAGTGGTTTGAATGGTGGATAGATTGATTAGTGATAAATTAATATGAATAAATGAGGACTGGCTGATTTGATATTGAACAAGGTATCTATCTAGATGCTTTATGAACTGTAAATTATTTTGCGAATCTTAATTGTAACACTTTCTATTCATCATTTTTTATTATTTTTTAAAACCTCCTAACTAAATTAGATAGGCAACTGCTGCCGACTACCACACTGCGATTAACTTGCAAATAGATTGCGGTTGACTTCATGCGGCTTTGTTTGTTTGTTGTGTTCAATTTCAATTTACGAACACTTTGCTCACTTCTAATTTGTGAATAAAAAGGTTTAGAATTTTGAAAAACTCATATTATGTCAGACTACTAAACACTCACTTTTTAATCAAGAGACCAGAGGTATCTGTCTAATTTGTTGTAATGTCGCTATTTTTACATTATAATTGCCAATGAAATGATGATTAAAGATTAGGACCAAGACTGTTCATTTTTTGTTTACTTTAGAGTCCCAAGTGTGTCATGAGGGAAAAGAATGGAAATCTAATTCTGCTTTCAGAAAGAAAATAAGTGTCTTCTATCTATATGTGAATTGACAAGTCTCTTCAATTTTTACATTTTCATTTTAAACTTATTTGACTAGAGGAGGAGTAGACAACTGAAACTGAAAGAGACGGGACCAGTTCGGTTTAAAGGATGTTTCGGTCTACCCTTAGTGTGTTTAAAACAGCACATTGACATTATAAAGGGAGGCATCGTTAAATTGTAAAATGATTAGTTGAAACCATGCAACTCAGATGGACAGTTGGACCACGGCTGAAATGCATGTTTCTGGTTCTGTCGTGTATGCTCTGTTCTCGATTCTCTACACCAAAAGCTTTAATGGATAGAAACATGCAGAACAGAGCTGCCAGCATTAAACCAAAACTTAAGTGAGAGACATCATACTGTTGTTTTAAGATCTCTCCACCGACTGCCAATAGAGGAGAAATGAATTTAAGATTGCATGTTTTGTTTTGTAAAATGCATCCATGGAACAGTGCCTATTCTTTTAGACGAAATCGGACAAAGAGTTTTTTTGATTGGGCTTTAACAAATGCTGCCCCATATGTTTAGAACTCTTTCTCAAACTACTCGTAGCTGTCTGACGTTAAACTCCTTTTATGTCCAACTTAAAAACAGAATTAGAATTGCATCGTTCTGTAGTCGTAATTTCTGACTAATGAATAGAGTTTTATTAATTTTATGACCACATTGTTAAGTGCCTTTGATCATTTTAAAAATGGATTTTGGGCCTCTAGATGTCAAGTCACCTTATATTCATTTTTAAATATTTTTTTTGTTTCTTTATATTTTAGGTTTATTTCTCTCGCTTTTAATTTGACTTCAGTCTTGTCCACCAATCAGTGTGTTTGTTGACTCAGAACTGTAAATTTTTCTTTTGGTTTAGAAATAGAGCCGTTTTGATTTCCCGCTAGTTAATTACCAATGATAAAAGAGATGAAGACATCTGGGATTTCAATTTCTTTCGGTTCATCGATATTCAGCTTAGCAGTTTTGGTTAAAACATTGTCCACTGTATCTATTCTAGTTTTCCTAGAAGAATAATAATGCTACTTTTTTTTATTGTAAAGAAATTAGACTGATGGCAATGATTGATTGATAGTCTGACTCTGTGGAAGAACTTTAACTTTCAGAAATCAAGAATGTCCATCATCATATAAGAGGATCATGAGATCTCAGGTCAAGACACAAGCACGTGCTCACAATTTCTAAATGTTTTGTTATTGTTCCTCTTATTTAGAATGTGGTCAAGACAGCAAACTTTAGCTGAGTTCCGTCTCTATACCTGTCTCACAGAGGATGATGCTGCTGATGTTGAGCTTGTACATACTTATGTCACCCGGAGTATAATAAGGTAAATAAATCTGACACAGACCTGGATTGAAACAACTGAATAAACTCACTAGATGCTGGGTATTTCAAACTAGCCAACCGATGCTCTGCATTTTGACTTTCCTTGAAACGACATGGTTCCCTCACGGCCCTGGAATTTGATAAGATAATCAAAATCCCTGGACAAGCCCTGGAATTTGTATCAGCCCCTGGAATTTTGTTGGAAAAAACTTGTTCACACTACTGAAATGCCGTGCATTTAGAGAAAGCTACCTGTGCTGAGGTCAGCGGGGACAAGTCCTACCCTTGCCCCACCTCACGGCAGATGACCGATACCGGTTATATTTGCCTGTGTTATTGCTCGGGCAATACTTTATTTAGAAAGTTTGTAGACTAAGTGTGTATGGCTTTAACATGCAGTAGGGAATAGTTTAGATCAGTGTGTATATTGCACTGTAAAATTTATCTTTTATTGTTTATTTTTCCCATTCTCCACAACATAATTGTTTTCAAATTATTCTATTATCATTATTTTGTCCTCTGACACAAACTCGGCGGAGTTAGTTTATAAAGTCTAGTTAGTAGTGTGTTCCGTTGTCCATGCACAGGCACCATGAAAAATATTGTGTTCCAGACTCGCGAACCATGCTCTGGTCCTGAAAGGTTGAGACTATGCAGAATAGATTAATATGTTTTCCGAGAGCATACAAACTGCCGATTTAGAGATATAAGGCTTTTAAAATGGTGTAAGATGAACAATGCATACACATGTAGGGATGTAGTAAGCACAAAAATAACAAAACAGTGTTTGCTCTAAGGTGGTAAGCGTAATGACGAAAACAAAGAATGCAATGATAGAGGCTTAATTGCCGTTCCTCGCATAACTGCGGTCACACATGCTATGTCATCTTGGCCTCAAGTAGATCGTCGGTGGCCAGTAAAGGGCATGAAAGGTTAATGAGTGATCAGAAGCGAAATTTGTGAGTGTGTGCTTCTGCATGTTTTAAGACCCAAAAGTGTAAATTTTCTGGGTAAGATACCTGGATTTTGTAGTTCTGGATTTTAAGAATTATGCCCTGGAATAATTTTGGAAAGGGCAGAAACCTGTTGAAAAATCATTGGTTCTCCCTTTAATTTTTTGAAATATCTAGATTACTAAAAAGGCATCTTAGTTTCTTTTAATTGATTTATATCATCATATATGTGACCGCTTCCGACAAACTGTCATATAAGTCTTACTGGGCAAATCGAAGATAGAGACAAATCGACTATGAGATTTTTATCCCAAATGAAAATTCACTATTTTTCAACATTATTTGTAAATCTTGTGGCGTAACGGTTTTTAAAAAAAGATATTGTTTTGCGTAGGACATTGTGGTGTTGCCTTGTGAAATAGTCGTCCTCCATCTTTGGTTGTAAAAGAGGATACATTTTCCTTTTTATTTGTATATCAATATCGTCAAAAGTGTAAAATGCGTCTTAACTCTCTGTTTATCAGAAGCAGTCACATATTAGGTATTTTTTATTGTTTTTGTTGTTTTTTTCTGTGAATTTCAAAAAACAAAGAAAAGGATATTAACCTTAACAGAGATTATAAATTGTTTGCCTAAATTGCTGTAAAATTATTTTTAGTGCGTTGTTGGTCAGGGCTTGGTACAGGTGTTACTTCAATGTGACATTTTGTTATCAGTAATCTTTATCATCCAATTTTTTTTTAATGAAATGACTTTGATTTATGGTTGTGATGCATTAGAAATGTTTTTGTTTTTTTTCCTCGTGTTTGTAGTGAGCAAGAATATCAAGACTATTTTAAAGAAGATACTTCATCAAAAGATCTGTCTGATTGTGAAGCAGAACATCAAAATTGTAGTAAAGGTTATCTCAGCGAAGAAAAATTAAAAGGAGAGCTCACTGCAGATTACACTAAACTATCAAATCGACTTTCTACCATTGCTTTGGGAGATTTTGATCTCAGCTCTGACTCTGACACCTCTGAAGGAGGAAAGCATCATAGATCACACACTGGCCATTCTAATTCAAAAGACGATCATCTTAAGAAATTTCTCGACTGTACATCACTCGCTGGGATATCAGAAGAATCAACAAATTCAAATCTTGAAAGTCAAATTGAAGACTGTTCCGCAAGGATGGCATCAATGGGGCTTCCTCAGGCATTTGGGGGTCCGAAAAGCAAAGGTTTAAAGCGGGTGAGTGTAAAAATAAAATTTTATACCATTTTAATTTGTTTACCAAATTTGCTCCATAGTTCATCAGTCGGGGGGGTCCCAGTGGCGCAGAGGTACAGTTCTCGCCTCTGAAGCGGAAGGTATCGGGTTCGATTCCTGGCAGCGACAGTGTCGGGTATTTTTCTCCTTAAAACTCAGTGAAAACCTACATGCCACTCCCCCAGTCCTATTCAGGTAGGTGGGGTCAAGAACCTAGTCCTATCGGAGATGGACGATAAACTTGGAGGTCCTGTGTGCATGTTGCGCACATTAAAGAACCCTTGGCAGTTTAAAAAATCGATAAGAGTAGGCCGAAATGAATTCCTACCACTACCTCAAAGGTCACAGTGGGTTGATCACCTGCTTGGCTTAATATCTTGATCCACAGACATCCAGCCTCATAGTGCTGACCCTACACACTGTAATGGTAAAAGGGAAGTGGATAAGAAAGAAGTTCATCAATGATTTGTGTTTGGTGGTATTGATATTCCCCTTTACTGTTTCATCATAAATCATTACAGCATGGCCACATAGAAATATTGATAAGGACTCTAGCATGTTGGATTAATCATTCTGGAGTGTATTTACAAATATATTCTTTAACTCACACTCACAGTATTGGGGATTCAGCTGCGATTTTTTTCTCTGACCTGAATTTTTCTTCTACTGTATTCTTTGTTAATCACCATATATGATATAGACTTTCGTTGTAGTCCAATACTGAGGCTTGATTTGAGCAATTTTTAAAAATTATTGAATGTTTTATCATCATTTTCAGAGCAAGTTCTCAGAGAAAGAAATAAGACACAAATTTGCTGATATTTGGGACCAACACGGGGAACTCATGGTGTACAAGTCCTTTGTCTCAATATACCCTGATTATGCTGGTTATTACGATCAAATCACAGGATCAATCCCTCCGTCAGTCCATATTGACATTTCTTGTGCTGACGAGGAAACTGCTGGTTCAAATTTGTCATCTTCTGTTGATGATAGTGTTTATGAAGCCTGTGAAAAAGACAAACCTGATAGTAATGGTGTAAAGCCAGAATTAAACAACTTAACGTGCAATGGTAACAGTAATTGTGGTGATGGGGATGCACCACCACTCTCTGACAAAGACAATATTGAAAATGATGCCAAACAAGACAAAGAGTCAAGCTCAACCTCAAGTTTTTCAGCTGTCTGTAATGATCATGGATATTTTCAAAGTAGTGAAGAGAAAAGTAGTGATAAGGGTGATTTCAACCAAAAAAACGAAAACTATGATGAAAGCGAAACCTATTCTGGAGAAAATTACCCCGAGAATGATTCTTACTATACTCATGAAGAACTTATTCTCATGTTGAGAGGAACTCATGATGATTTGAATAATCAGATTTATTGGCATGTGAAAGAAACATTTTCTGCATGGTGTCAGGAAAATCCAGACACAGAGTTTGATGTCTCATCTTTGGACAGTGATTTGATAGCCTTAGCACAGCCATATGTCCAGCAGTTTGATGGTTGGGAGGATGCTGAAGCTGCTGATTATTATGGTGGAGAAGAGGATTGTGCTCAACGTTTGAGTGACGAAGATGATGTTGGTAGTAAGTTGTTGATGTAGAGATTGATTTTATGAACTAGTGTAAGATTTGATAGGCTGATCATTTCTATTTAACAAATTCTAGCTCTTGTGGTATGGGCAAGTGCATGAAAATTTAGATCTGATATGTATCTCATATGGATTGCTGTGTTTAGATCTGATGGGAAGAGTAATTTTGTATGAAGGTAGAGTATGATGTATCTTATATATGGATTACTGTGCCATGGTAAACAAAACACCAAAATAGAAATAGTACTATCATGAGATAATTGTTCTGGTTAGTAGAGGAAAAGGATTGTTAAGTACATTTTTTTTAAAGAATGGCGTTTGTCATCTCTTTACGTGATAATGCAACACAATTAAACTGTTTTCCCTTCTCCCTTTTTGGGGTGTTTTGTATATTGTAGAAAGGAAATTATCGCCTTATGTGGCAAGATCTGCTCAGTTTTCTTAAAGCTGATGGGTTATTGTTATGGCGAAAACTTGGGCAACACCTAAAAATGTGATGCTCGTTGTGCCATTCAAGGTTCGGGCACAGTGGGCTGATCACCTGCTTGCCTTATCTACCTGACCCAGAGTTTTTCCAGCTCTGTGTTCAGCAATGCTGGACATTGAGCTGGCCACAACACTCCTTGGGGGTATAATGTGGTTTGGATAACAAAACAGAAAGGAAATTACTACAACTCCATCAGCTAATAACGTTGCATGTTTTCTCATAACAGGTAGTGGGAATCAGAAATTGACCATCACAGAAACCATAGAGTCACTTGGTCTGGCAATTTTGAAAGAGGATAAAGAGAGGTATGTTTAAGTTTAATGTACTAGTAAGTGTGTGTATATTTTTTATTATTTCTCAACTAGTCTTGAAAAGTTTTCTGTTAGTTTTGCTCCACTCGGTTTTGTCAGAAGAGAATGTGTCATCAATGGACTTCAGCGATTTTGGGACTCGTGGAATATGACTTCATATTGTTCAAAGTCATGCCATTGTCTTATTCTGATTCTTTCTGAAACCTTGCATTTAAAGTATTCATCCAGTAATTGTATAAATTATGCTTGATTTGAAATGTATTTTCCAATACAACAGAGACGCACGAAAACGCAAAGTTGTTCATGGTTCAGTCACCTATAAAAGAAAGAACATTCTGAAAGAATCAAAACGTCTACGACTTGACTATGGCAAGGCACCCAAAGTTATGGAAGAACAAGAACCTGCTAAGAATGGACAAGCTCCAACACACATCATATTTGATGATGATGGAAATCCTGATACTGTCATAACAAAGGATTTGAATTCAGCGGTTAGTAGACTGTCAATAAGAATTATAAGAGGACAAATTATTTGACTCCTTTCATTTTATTATAATTGTTGTTATTTTAAAGATTGAAGTGAATAGTTTCATTCTAGTCTTGTTGAAGTTTTATTTTTAATCAATCATTTCAATTGCAATCATGGATGGTGGTGATTCTTATTCTTTTAACCCAATCTGACATATTGCTGTTTCTCAACAGCCTTTAGGCTCATAGGGCTGGAGCTTAACCTAGTTTCGGTAGCGTGAAGCGGACACATGACAATTTTGTGACATACCACTTTTTGGAATATTTGCCCAAATCTCATTTGAGAATTGTACCCATTTCTACACCTGGGTCTATTGAGGCAAACAGTTATGTTTCTTGCCTATGGAAAAAACGAAGTGCCTGAAGCCAGACTCAAATCCACTGTCCTCATCATGAAAGCCTGCTGTCTAGACCACTCAGCCATCTCACTTTCTTCCCCCCAATGTATCACTTGAATTGTATCAATATGCTTTTATAAGAAAGAAGCAAACTGTATTGTTTACTTATGCATTCCATTTTCATTTATGATATATGAAAGGGAAAGGTTCAATTTTGCTAACATTGTTTCATCATCTAGGTGGACAACTTTTTTGGTAGTGGCAGTTCAGAAGATGATATTGATCTCAGTCAGTTAGAAGCGGCAAGGTCAGCCGGAAAGGAGAAAAGTCACAGTGCATCTGACTCTGTTGAAGAAGATGAAGTGCCTTCTACAGAGGCAGTCTTGCCTAAGATGAGAAAAAGTAAAAAAAGGAAAAATAAAAAAGGGAAGCAGAACTGTCCAATCCCTGAACACATTGCCTCTGACCCTGCATTGAAGAAATACTGGTTTCAAAGATATCGACTCTTCACCAGATTTGATGAAGGCATTCAATTGGATAAGGGTAAGTCAGTTATCAAGTTTTGTTTATATAATAATGCAGTACTCTACATATTCCAGCTTGCTCTCAGGAGAGACTTAAAATTGGCAGACATCCAGTGTTGATGGGAGGTAACCACTGTCTCACAAAACCTCTATTCTGCATGGCCATATCATGTGTTTATCTGCAGTTAAGTTGCACTCATTGACACTCACGAATGATTGTTTCAAAATGGGCTTTTCACCCAGCGCATCGCCAGAAAAAAGCGTGCAGTAATACGTACATGGCGTGCAGTTATACAGGCTTATTTATTCGAAAAATTCAGTCACCCGGCTTCGGTGTGCTGTATTGCGAAGTGTGCTGGAATCCAGCTAGTTAGTACTGTATTCTGTACAACATCACATTGCCATCAGCATATATACTTTATTATTTGTGGGTGTCGACACCACGTCTCATCCCTTACCAATAAACAACTCTATTCTATGTTTGGTAATATCAACCATCAATATCATGTGTACTTTAAAGACTTAATCTAAACTTTGGTCCAACTTTGTGGTGACTTATGTAAAACTATTATATAGAAGGACAAGAGTTGGGCTCATGATTCAGAAGTGCTGGAAAAAAATGTTAGTTAATCTGCAGACTATTTGATTTTGATTTTTTCCCTGTTGTTTACATTATTTCTCTCTTTTTTTTTAAATATTGATTATAGAAAGTTGGTTTTCTGTCACCCCTGAGGCAATCGCAGCACATATTGCAGAACGTTGCCAGTGTGATGTTGTTGTAGATGCATTTTGTGGAGCAGGAGGGAATGCAATTCAGTTTGCCTTCACTTGCAACAAAGGTATTTAATGTGCCTGTTTTTGTCATGTTTGATCTGTGTTTATATATTAAACAATGTTCTGTTCATGTATGCATTTGTTTCTGATTTTTTCCTTTCTTTGTAATCGATGGAACTCCCTAAATAATTTGATTTATACATTTTGGTAATGATTTGATGCCTGTATTGATTAAATTGTCTCATAAGTTGTGATGTTCAAGAACGTATGGTATGGTGTTTCTTAGAATACACACTATCACGGATGCAACAAAATTTCGTCAAGTCAATGATAACCGCAAATATAATAGGTACTGAAGACAAAAGACTGGACTAGATAAGACGCTAATGGCTGCGTTACGAGAGAGCTGAACACAGGCTTGCACGTCAGCAAACAGAGAGAGGGGGAGGGGGGGGGGGTCAACCCTAAGAAAGTGGGTGAAGTGTAGTGATAGTGATGCAAGCCAATTGTGTTTATAGATTCACACCTAGGACAAAAAAATTCAATTTCATAACGAAATAAAATGGTGTACAGAAATAAAAAATCTTGTTGCTATATCACAACGAGCTTATTTAACTCTTACTCCTTTTATTCTCTTTAAAGTTATTGCAATAGATATTGATGAAACACGTCTCGCCATGGCGCGGAATAATGCTGAAGTCTATGGTGTTGCTGACAGAATTGATTTTATCCTGGGGGATTTCTTGAAGGTGGGTTTTAATTCATATTTTATTCATTTGATATTTCTTTGTTCTTTCAATCACCAGGGGAAAAGTTGCCCTGTTTGTTTACCAATATACAAACACTTTTTTTCCCTTTCTAACTTTTCATGTGTCAAATGGAATTGTAAATTAGATCAATGCTGCCTAAAACTAAAAGATAAGGAGATAATCACAAGCAGTATCATAAACAAACTGGGACCCTGTTGACTAAACTATTCTTTTCAGAATGATTCATATTACATATATAATTGGAATGATTTATTTTTTAAAAACTTTATATTCTGTACAGTTGGCACCAACTCTCCAAGCTGATGTAGTGTTTCTAAGTCCTCCGTGGGGTGGTCCTGAGTATCTTGGCAAAGAAGTCTATGACTTGGATGACATGGCTGGTTTCAAGGCATATCCTTTTCTCTTCAAATCAGATTTACAATCTAGGAATTGTTTTTTGTTTTTTTTACTGTTGTGCCACGTAAGAACGAAAATGATGCGTGGACTTAAATTTAAATTCATCTTTTTCATTTATTAATCATCAAGTCAATTGTAGTCTAGCATGCTAAGAACTTGATTGGCCTAGCACTGCTGACTTGGTTACTGCTAGAAACAGCATGCACAAATAACCAAGATCACGAGTGGGGAAGGAGTTTCTTTTCATGTGTGTACATATCATTGATGCCCTTGTCCTTACTCATTGAAAGCACAGAGCAGATGGGTACTCCTGTTTCTGTAAAAGAAAATGCGTATGTTGAAGTAATCATACAGCTGAGTCTTTTAGATGAAACTTGGATTTTGTCTGAATTATTTGTGAAAGCATAAATGGATCTTTTTATCTTCCATTTGCTCATTCAATTTCAAATGATCATATTCCTTGACTAGTGTACTTCAGATCTTATGGTTCTGTCAAGACAGATCAGCCACAATGTTGCTTTCTTTCTACCTCGAAATGCAGACTCTGAACAGGTAAGCATTAAATTATTTTTAATCTGGTAGTTTCATTTCAATTTATACATCATGTAGCTGAACATAAACTATCAACTTTGCTACTCTGTTTTCCTTTTTAAGTTTTTTAAGTACATTTGACCTCTGTTAGTTGCTACTAATTTTATCAGCACAAAAGACGTGTGATTGTCCACATTACAGCTCAAGTATCTTCTTTAAGTAGAGGCTATTACTATATTTTAGGTTGTGAGATCTGTAAAATCATCAACGTAAACTCTGAATCTGAGGGTCAATATATGTGGTTGAATACTTTTTTTATGTTCAAACATAAATCTAGCAGATGTTAACGGGAATATTTTTCATATGTCATCAGCAGTGCCCTATAACTTTTTATTCATATCAAAATTTTTTTCTGAGGGGGGATGTCTGGAGTGTGTGACAAATTGTTTGGAAAAAAATGTGCTGGTTTCAGGCTTTGGTATTGATTTAATAGTATCATTTCAATTTTCCAGCTGACTGCTTTAGCTGGTAAAAGTGGGCAAGTGGAAATTGAACAGAACTTTCTCAACAAGAAACTGAAAACAATCACAGCTTATTTTGGAGATCTTGTGCTGGGACAAGGAGACGAATAATGTTGCCATAAATGATCTTTTTTATGTACTTACAATTTAAATGTTGTATCAGTCTTCTTCTCAGTTTTGTATTTTTATCATTGATAAATTACAAACTCTTATGTTCATCATAAGGAACTCTAGACTAAACTAGATGGTATCAAATTTTTATGTGCCTATTGTGTCAATAAATGTTAATTGTACATTTTTATATGACTTCAAATGTATTGTTTATGTACCCTATCATATACATTTGTAATATATTTATGTTAATTATCTGTGCTCATATGGACTTCCTGTCAACTCAATAAGCTGAGTAAAAAAGGTTGGCTGACAGCACAATGTAGGCCTATTTGAGAGAAAATATTGTTGGGAAATGAGTGTTTGTTTGTTTGTTTGATCGAACCCTATTAATATCGCAGAGCAGTGTTACTATGTTCAGCCATGAAAGGCACACAAGATAGCTGCCATAAATGGAGGTACCCCGAACACCAAATATGGCTGAACACAGAACCGGAAATTCTATGGATCAAAGAATTTCAGACAAGCAGGGGAGCCGCCCATTGTGTCCACAACTCCTTATGGCACCATGAACAATACACTGATCAGTATTAATCAAAGACAGGCCAATAAACAAATTACTGTAGCCCTTGTGGGTACCCCCTCAGCATTTGATATAAACTGGGAGGGAGAAGCTCAAATGCTTTTTTTCCCTGTAGATTTGTCTAGTGTACCGCCACATTACACAGTCATGTGTGTATAGTTATATTATGTAATGCAATGTATTGGTGCTAACATTGCCTCCTGCACGCTGCAAGCCCCATGGCATGGTGTTGTGCTGGTTGCGGTTAATATACAACGTCATGGGTAATGGCAACCTCGCTTCATGTTGAAATCAACTCTTTTATGTCAGTTCCAGGGTGTTAATGTGGATTCCTCTGTCTGTGCAAATGAGCCAGGCAACAAAAGTAAAGGAGTGACAGAAAATATTTGGATTACTGAGGTCAAGTGCACAATAATGAAACAGTTGAACGGATAGTAGTACACCTGGTTTTAGTAGCATGAAGTGGAAGCAGACAAGTGATAAGTTATCACTTTATGGACAGGATGCTGGTCTATTGCAATTGCAGTTCACTTTCCCATCTCTCAGTTTAGAATTGGTACCACCCATTTCCACACTTTGGTCGAGTGAGGCAATAAGAGGGATATTTCTTGTCCAAGAAAACAACAAAGTTGCGTAGAACAGGACTCAAACGCACAGTTTCATTGGACCAAAATCCCTGCATTTTTTTGTCACGAAGCACCCTCCATTTTTTTGTGAATATGATTTTTTTTTTCTTGAAAATGAATAAGATTTTGGACAAAAATATGCAAAAAACATTGCCAGTGTGGCAAAAGGTGGTTGGCACGTCTACCATGACAGTCTGTTGTCTTAACCACATGTCACCACCTACGTGCACAGTGATTGGGAGGAAGCAAAAGCCTGTGGCGTCACAAGAGTTTGTGGCACCTGGGGACAATGTTTAATAAATTATGATAAAGCGAGTACCATCTACACGCACAGTGATTGGGAGGAAGCAAACGCCAGTGGCATCACAGGGGTATGTGGCGACTGGGGACAAATGGTAAACAACCGAATATTTCGGCAAAATATGTGTGACGCCAGTGGCAAAAGCATGTGTTGACTTAAAGCTGTTAGATTTTGCTTACAATACAACAGAATGTTAAACAGTTACTTTAGGTCCCAAACGGAATGGCATCATCACATCTCCCTCACACTTACGTTCTCGTTGTTCAGAAGATCTATAAAACTCATTCACGCGCACCTAGTGCGTCCGTTTCGCCTTCTCGTGAGTTAAGTTATGTAGACGTTTTCACTGAGAGAATGATGAGAATGTAAGGGAGATGTGATGTCACTCTCATTGGTGCCACAGCAGACCATAAGCATAGGTCTGGACAAAGTCATTGAAGGTACCCGAAGGAGAATCTTGCCATGTCATGTGTGTTGCGTTGAGATCTATTTTTCAACACTTTAAACGGAAAGAATGTGTGAGTGACAGAAAAAATAAACATAAAAGAAAGAAGAAAAAATGACATATGAAATTAGTGGATCGAACCCGTGCCTTTTAAAGCAATACGAGGAAAACACTATTAATATTAATCACTATTTCTAACAAGTCAAATGCGAGGCAGTGATCGACATCATGTGAAAAATCCTTATGTAATCTATTCCTTATCAGCATACAGCACATATACAAATGTTTTAAATAAATGACACCCAAAAGAATTGATTTCGCAAAATGGCCCTTCAAGCAAAAAATCCTCACATCACCAATGTCTAGAGTAGTGGTAAACCCCCATTTTTGCCACTACAAAACTAATAAATGTATACTATAACCACCAGCAAATCGAGACGACGAGACAGATCCGTCGCTAAAAGGGGGTGTGGTCAGCGGCCTTGCTACAACTTTTCGAGCGAGAGATCCATCTTACTGCTGGCAAAGAATCTTTGGTCGAATCTACAAAAGTTCCAGAAAGTGAAAGGCGGGTTAATTGTGAACTGCCCGTGGTACTTTTTAAAAGGGCGTTTTCATTTGAAATGGATCCGGTGGTGGTAATGGCACAAACGCTATCGTAGTTTCCGACGAAAGAGGATATTGTGGGTTCGGACTATCTCTAGTGTAAAAAATAATAATCCGCAACACTTCTATATATAAATAGTAATAGCGCCCATATCTACCAAGAAGATGCTCATCATTGGCGCTGTACAAAGTTCAATATCAAAGGGGGCAACATCATGAAAACAATTTATACAATTAAAGACGCGTAAGGAACAGGACACACGATGTCGATGTCGACGTCAATAAAACACCAAAACCGAAATGACGACAAAACAAAAAGCAACCCTCTTCAAGTACATAGTAATAGTATCATAAAGCAACCCTCTTCAGGTACATAGTAATAGTATCATAAAGCAACCCTCTTCAAGTGCATAGTAATAGTATCATAAAGCACCCCTCTTCAAGTGCATAGTAATAGTATCATAAAGCAACCCTCTTCAAGTACATAGTAATAGTATCATAAAGCAACCCTCTTCAAGTGCATAGTAATAGTATCATAAAGCACCCCTCTTCAAGTACATAGTAATAGTATCATAAAGCAACCCTCTTCAAGTATATAGTAATAGTATCATAAAGCAACCCTCTTCAAGTATATAGTAATAGTATCATAAAGCAACCCTCTTCAAGTACATAGTAATAGTATCATAAAGCAACCCTCTTCAAGTACATAGTAATAGTATCATAAAGCAACCCTCTTCAAGTATATAGTAATAGTATCATAAAGCAACCCTCTTCAAGTATATAGTAATAGTATCATAAAGCAACCCTCTTCAAGTACATAGTAATAGTATCATAAAGACCCGGCGACGAGGGAGGATCGAGGCTAGTTGTCACAACATTCATATTTTGCTCCAAATCACTGTTTTGTTCTAAAACGTAAAATTCATATTGGATGATGATTTTAACCCGCTGTTCAATATCTGGCATAAATACCAATTAATAATAATAATATTGTAGAGCTGTTTCGAAGAATTGAAGAAATACATAATATTATTGTTATCATGCCTCTTCGTTATTACTGGTGTTTGAATAGGATAGCTTTTTTATACACCACAGATGGTGCTGCTCTATAGTTTTCAAGAAATGTGTATCGTACTCTAGTCTTCAACTTCAAGGTATGATGAAAAGTAAAGTTAATAAAATAATTAAGGACCAAGATCATCCTTTATTTGCAGAGTTTCAGATATCCCAAAGAACGGCTAAATTTCTAAGCTGCAAAACAAGAACAGAGCGGTTTTAAAAGTCTTTTATTCCAACACCATCACGCAGACTTTCACAAATAGACGTAAGACTAAACACAGAAATTTGAACGACATGAGTTTATCTCTAGTGATTTCTACCAAGGCGTGAAAGCAATCATACTATATAGTCATTGGTGAAAGGAACTAGAGCGATTGAAGACTTGTTATAGTTGGGTTTTGAGTGAGGGGGGGGGGGGGGGGGGCAGTCACACACACACACACACACACACACA